>JASANE010013308.1:0-28809 GCA_030248225.1 Trileptium ribeirensis
TTGCCTCATCAAAAATATATTGGTTTGAATTAGTTCTTGACTAGGTCTATTAAATCACATTAGAGCCCATTAGTGACGGACGGCATGGTCGCACACTTCGTATAGTGAATCGCTAAATTAAAAAATTTCGCTAAAGATATCTAGTTGTCTTAGGAATACCTAGTGAAAAACAACAATTTTTACATAGAACTATGACGGGAATGATAAAAATTAGAATGGCGTAAACGGGTTGGCTCTTCCAACCAAATGTTCCGTTAACTCATACGAGATTGATGGAATTTTGAAAAAATATATCGCACAACGTAAAAACTCTCAATTTAAATAAAAACTTATATTTCTATTCAGTCGAAATTCTCTGGTGACCCAACCACATGAAGGAGTATGAGTGCGGAGAGTATACACTTTCAACGTATTCACCCATATGCCCATTCATGCCGATCCATGCATACTTCGTTTCATTCCGGTTCTTCTGGGCCACCTGAGTTTGATATATGTAACCAAAAAGAGCACGGTAAATCGTGCGAAGGGGAGGAGTGTGACGCATGTTTCATTTCATTATGCCCAATTCTTCATGCCGATTCCATTATGGTATTTCGATTTCATTCCGGTTTGTTATCCTACCAACGATATGAAACCAAATAGAAGATTAGAACGGCGCGGAAGTAGGACACTTTCAACCACGCGTATTTCCATTTCATTCATCTTTTCCACCGTATCCATTTTGGCACTGTCATATATGAAACCAATAACAATGCAACGGTGCGGAGAGATACACTTTCAGCTTATGCATATTTCCAGTTCATTATGCCAATCATGCCTATTTCATTATGCATATTTTCACTTCATTCCTGGGCACTTGTCATAGCTAGAAGCAGTTGTGCGGAAGAGTATATCCATCCAGAAAGGCACACGGCGTTTTTGCTTTCAGGCAACATATTGTATTTTCATGCAGCGTAATTGATTATAAAAATGCTAAACCTATACCGTGTAACACATGACGTTTGACTTGTTTCCTCATCATAAACCATAGCAGCTAGCGCGACAAGCACCAGTACATAAGTCAAGGTCAACAGATCAACAACGGTTGATGCATAATCAATATAAAAATTTAATCCGCCAGAAATTAAGTACAGTGGTTGAGAGTTCGTTGTTCAAGCACTTGGTCTATATTTACGATAGGATTCGATATTTATTGATAGAAGAATTCGTGAAACTCTTTCAGCGATTCGCTATTTGATTATGGTTCTGTTTATAATAACAGATGGTAATTCACAAATGATGTTAAGTTTACGCAGCGCTATCTATGTTGATCCAGGTGACAGCCAGCATCTATGCCGCTACCGAAGTGTTATTTCACCTTATACCGGTAGTCGTCAAAAAGATTATGTTTACCAGGAAATAATGAAGTTTTCTCTTATTGTTAAAAATTAAAGATAGAATTAAATTTTACAAGATAAAAATTAATTATACTACATGGTGTTCACTTTATGATATCCACAATGTTTAACTACACCATACAATAAATTTACCATGTTTTTAATATATTTTTTCAGGTAAACTAGAGGACTGATAATCCAGATGTCAATCAATAAAGGCGTCTTCTTGCACTTTTATGAGTAGTGCGTACATTTTCTTCAATGTTTATATGGCTGACAATATGATATTGGTCAAGAAACCGGTGCGCAATTGATGCAAATAAGCCTATTAGTGCAAACAGCGTTGTTATTGCTAATTGGTAGCTAAGGGTGTATACACTGTGAAGAAAATGTAGTAGCTAGTGTGCTATTATTTTTCAAAAGGTCCATATGGCCAATTACATCAGGAATTTACAAGTTTACACGTGACAATTGACGATAACCGTATTAGTGATAGGTGTCCGTTACAGTTAATTGATGGTTATGGTAGTGTCAATGCGACATGGTAAAGATGTAGTAGCTAGTAATGTTGTAAACCTATATAATGTGAATCTTTAACAGGTCCGTGACTTACAGGGGAATAATAGTTCAGTTGTACATTAGAAGGTGAACTTATTAGAGACGGATATTTATATTGGGAAGAGTGTAGAAACACAAATGTTTACAATAATACGTCTTAACGATACTTCATCAAAACACGCAACTTATAGAATCAGTTGGTTAAACCATTTAACTAAAGATTCGTAATTTAGTATCCCTTATATCAAACATTAATTGAAATTGCAATTAATATTGGTCATGAATCATGGACCTTATAAATATGTATGTGCTAAATCTGTTTTGTGTAGTATAATAAAATTGACAATTGAGAACATTAAATAAATTATACAATACAAGGATTAGATATAGTGCATATAACGATGGTGAAAATTGTGAACAATAGCCAGGTATTGGTCTTGTACCAGTACGAAGTATTGCGCTATGCACTTTAAAACAGCCGCTGTATTAAAGTTTGTTGACCCAAGTATAATAATGTCACCTTGCATATTGTAATAACATTAAATAAATTATACAATACAAGGGATTTATATATGTACATACAAAATCTAAAATTGTGTACTTACCAGTACCAAGAAGTATCATGATGAGTCAAAAAGACACGGCTGTTATTAAATCGTTGCAATCTGTTTAGATAATAACGTGATGTTCACGCATAATATCAACATTAATAAATTATACAATACAAGGTATTAATAATATAGCGAACATACAAAAATTGATGGTGAAAATTGGTGAACAATAGCCAGAGTAACTTATTAGACTTGAATTAAGACCAAGAATTAATTATGCAGTTGAAGATATGCTGCTGTATTAAAAGTTTGTTTGCAATCTGTTTGTCTAGTAATGCGGACCACCTTGGATTGACGCATAATATTGTAATAACATTAGTACTACAAGGTATTACAATATAGTGTACATACAAATGCTGAAATTGGTGAACAATAGCCAGGTAATGATCGTGATCAAGACCAAGTATTGCACTATGCAGTTGAAACACGGCTGCTGTATTAAAAGTTTGTTTAATTTGTTCGTTTATAAGGTAATGGTTACCTTGGATTTACTATTAGAACATTAGCAACTATACAATACAATATATTACAATATAGTGTACATAATTGATGGTAAATTGGTGAACAAGCACCAATTGGGGACTTGAATGATACGAAGTATTGATGTAACCAGTCAAACAGATGTGCCGTAAACGGTCGGGATTGTTTGTCTTAGTATAATGTAATGTGATCACCTTGGATTCACGCATAATATTGTAATAACATTAATAAATTATACAATACAAAGGATCAATGTACATACAAAAACTGGTGAAAATTGTGAACAATAGCCAGACGATGATCTTGAAATTTACGAAGTATTGCACTATGCAGTTGAAGATACACGGCTGCTGTATTAAAAGTTTGTTCAATATAACAAAAAAACTTTATAGAAAAACTATATCATTATGTTATTGGGGAAGTTATAGATATCATGATCTTTGCCGCAGTTTACATATAAATTGCTAATTATGCAACTATTTTTAGAATCAACCGGTGTTGTGTAACCAAGATTCGATTATTTTTTAATGAAGAGTAAGGGACTTCAGCAACAGCTCATCAACCTAAAATATTGTGATCTTCCCCTCCCCACCCACCACCCCCGCACTAACTAGGAACGATTATCCGGATTGGAAATACAGGATATCTTGCCACACGAAAATGAAGGGTAATAAATGTTGCATCTTGAAATTTTCAGAGCGTCGTAGTACTTAATGTTTCCAAGATAGAAGGATCAGGCTGAGTCTGTGTTGTCAGTCACACATATTAAAACTAAAGAAAGTGACAGACTTCCCCTTACTACTCTTGATAATAATAAAAATAGATTCCTCAATTTCTATCGCATTATAAATTTTATGGAGATTTTCTTGATGGTATTCCGGAAAATATTGTTTGCTTATACCATTTTGTACACTGTGTCGAAATATATAATTGTTTAATAATTTAGTTTAATAATATTTGACGAATAATTAGTTTTATATGGAAATGCAAACTTTCACAAAGATTTAATATCATTTTAGTTTCCATTCCGGTCTTTCATTTCTATACGTAACTGAACGAAGTAGGTGGATAAAAAAAATGTATTGCTGGCACTAAAGGAGATTTAATGAACTAAAACTAAAATGATATTAAATCTTTGTGAAAGTTTGCATTTCCATATAAACATAATTATTGCGTCCCAAAAAATATTATTAAAGTATTAAAGTATTAAAGTATAAAAGTATTAAACAATTATATATTTTGACACAGTGTACAAAATGGTATAAGCAAACAATATTTTTGCCGGAATTTCCATCAAAATCTCCATAAAATTCCCGTGATAATGCAATAGAAATGGAAATTGAGGATGTATTTCTATGCTATTCCTAATATCAAGAGTGCATAAGGGAAGAGTATGTCACTTTTCATCATTCTTGCGTTAATGTGTGACTGACGACACGGGCGTTTTCAGCCTGATCCTTCTATCTCTGGAACGGTTATCGTGCTCAGACACTCTGAATTTCGAGTGCAACATTGTCCCTCCTTCATTTCGTGTGGGGGCAATCTGTCCCCCTGTATTTCCAGAGATGCGGGAATATATTTTAATGGTTCCTCATTAAATACGGGGGTGGTGGGTGGGGAGGGGGGAAGAGGCATCGCGAAACGCACCGAGATGTACTTTTTAGGTTGATGAGCTGTTGCTGAAGAGTCCCTTACTCTTCCGTAAAAAAATAATCGAATCTTGGTTACACAACACCGGTCATATAGGATCTAGAAATAGTTGCATAAGATAGCAATTTATATGTAAACTGCGGCAAAGATCACTACGTGATAGCTATAGCTTTCCAACATGAATGTTTTTAGATTTAAACCGATGATCGATATAGTTTTTCTATAAAGATTTTTTGTTATATTGAAACAAACTTTTAATACAGCAGCCGTGTCTTTCAACTGCATAGTGCAATACTTGGTCTCAATTCAAGTCCGATCATTACCTGGCTATTGTTCACCAATTTTCACCATCACATTTTGTATGTACACTATATTGTAATACCTTGTATTGTATAATTTATTTAATGTTATTACAATATTATGCGTGAATCCAAGGTGACCCGCATTTTTACCTTATACTAGACAAACAGATTGCAAACAAACTTTTAATACAGCAGCCGTGTCTTTCAACTGCATAGTGCAATACTTGGTCTCAATTCAAGTCCGATCATTACCTGGCTATTGTTCACCAATTTTCACCATCAGATTTTGTATGTACACTATATTGTAATACCTTGTATTGTATAATTTATTTAATGTTATTACAATATTATGCGTGAATCCAAGGTGACCCGCATTTTTACCTTATACTAGACAAACAGATTGCAAACAAACTTTTAATACAGCAGCCGTGTCTTTCAACTGCATAGTGCAATACTTGGTCTCAATTCAAGTCCGATCATTACCTGGCTATTGTTCACCAATTTTCACCATCAGAGTTTGTATGTACACTATATTGTAATACCTTGTATTGTATAATTTATTTAATGTTATTACAATATTATGCGTGAATCCAAGGTGACCCGCATTTTTACCTTATACTAGACAAACAGATTGCAAACAAACTTTTAATACAGCAGCCGTGTCTTTCAACTGCATAGTGCAATACTTGGTCTTAATTCAAGTCCGATCATTACCTGGCTATTGTTCACCAATTTTCACCATCAGATTTTGTATGTACACTATATTGTAATACCTTGTATTGTATAATTTATTTAATGTTATTACAATATTATGCGTGAATCCAAGGTGACCCGCATTTTTACCTTATACTAGACAAACAGATTGCAAACAAACTTTTAATACAGCAGCCGTGTCTTTCAACTGCATAGTGCAATACTTGGTCTCAATTCAAGTCCGATCATTACCTGGCTATTGTTCACCAATTTTCACCATCAGATTTTGTATGTACACTATATTGTAATACCTTGTATTGTATAATTTATTTAATGTTATTACAATATTATGCGTGAATCCAAGGTGACCCGCATTTTTACCTTATACTAGACAAACAGATTGCAAACAAACTTTTAATACAGCAGCCGTGTCTTTCAACTGCATAGCGCAATACTTGGTCTCAATTCAAGTCCGATCATTACCTGGCTATTGTTCACCAATTTTCACCATCAGATTTTGTATGTACACTATATTGTAATACCTTGTATTGTATAATTTATTTAATGTTATTACAATATTATGCGTGAATCCAAGGTGACCCGCATTTTTACCTTATACTAGGCAAACAGATTGCACACATCTTCATATTTGAGGTCCATGGACTACAGTGACCAATCCGAATTAATTAATCTCAATTTTTGCCGAATTAATGTTTGATATTTTACCTTAGGGGATACTAAATTACAATAATAACCTTTTAGTTAAATGGTTTCACACTCCTAACTGAATTCTATAGTTGCGTGTTTTGATGAAATTGTGGGGTTAATAACTCTTATTGTAAACATTTGTGTTTCTACACTCTCTTTCCCAATATAAATATCCGTCTCCATTTAATGCGGCGTTCACGTTATAATGTCCCCGCCGTTTGGAACTTTTGTCCCCCTGTAGTCGCGACCCGTATAGACGGTCAGGGTGACACTCACATTATAAATCAATTGTCCAGGGTGTACAACATTCCCCTAGCTACTACATTTTATCTTTACAGTGTCGTAAACACACTTAGCTAACAATTTGGTGCGAATTAACTGTAACGGACACCGTTTGTAGCTAATACGGTTTATTAGTCAATTGTCACGTGTAGACTTATTTAAATTCCTGATATTAGTATCAAGGCCATATGAACCTTGAAGAAATAATGGCGCACACTAGCTACTACATTTTATCTTCACAGTGTCGTACACACCCTTAGCTACCAATTTGGCGAGAATTAACTGTAACAGACACCGTTTGTAGCTAATGGGCTTTATTAGTCAATTGTGGCGTGTAGACTTATTTGAATTCCCGATATTAGTATCTAGGCCATATGAACGTTGAAGAAATCATGGCGCGCACTCTCAATAAAAGTGCAAGAAGACGCCTTTATTGATTGACACTATCGATTTGTGGCAATACCCTTAGTTAGCTACCTTTGAAAAAATATATTAAAAACATGGGGTGTCTAAGATGCCCTGTTGACGACAGTGTGCCTGACACTGTATGGTGTACATAAGTTCCAAACGTTGTGGATATCATAAAGTGAACGCCACATAACTGGCGTTCATTGAAAGCCTGCTAATTAATTTTTTATTATTTGTCAAATTTAATTCTATCTTTAATTTTAAGCAATCGCAGAAACTTACCGTCTTCGTCTTGAGTTGACGTAAATCTTTTGACGACTACCGGTATACAGTTGCAATTCAAAAAACGAATAGACACGACTTTCGGTAGCGGCATAGATGACTGCGCCTGTTTGCGATAAAGCATCGATAGCGCTGCGTAAAGCGGTAAGTTCATTTTGTGAATTACCATCTGTTATTATAAACAGAACCCGTGATGCGTCGGATCGAGCAGAATCGCTGAAAATTTTAAGCAAGAATTTGTTATTAACATATCAAAATGTAATATAGAATCCTATAGGAAAATATAGACCAAGTGCTTTGAACAACGAACTCTCAACCACTGTACTTAAATTTATTCAGCAATGCAAGATTTTATATTAAAGACTATGCCAGTCGACAGTTATTGATACTCTGTTGACCTAAACATATGTCTCGGTGCTTGTCGCGCTAGCTGCCCTACTGAGGTTTATGGAGGAAACAGTCAATCCTCATGTATTGGGTGTACGGGTATAGGCTCAACATTTCGTGAGTGACAAGAAGTACGCTATCTCATGAAGTACAGATGGACTAATGCAATGTTCTCTCCTGAAATGTACGAAACGCCGTGTGCCAAACTTTTATGCTGGATAAACTGAAAGTGTCCTACTCTTCCGCACGATTTCATCTGCTCTTGGTTTCATATATCAAACAAGTGTGCCCAAAAGGAATGAAGTGAAAATATGCATAATGAAATAGGCATGAAATAGGCATAATGAACTGGAAATATGCATAAGCTGAAAGTGTCCTACTCTTCCGCACGATTTCATCTGCTCTTGGTTTCATATATCAAACAAGTTTGCCCAAAAGGAATGAAATGAAAATATGCATAATGAAATAGGCATGAAATAGGCATAATGAAATGGAAATACGCATAAGCTGAAAGTGTCCTACTCTTCCGCACAATTTCATCTGCTCTTGGTTTCATATATCAAACTAGGTGGCCCAAAAGAACCGGAATGAAATGGAAATATGCATAATGAAATAGGCATGAAATGGGCATAATGAAATGGAAATATGCATAAGCTGAAAGCTTCCTACTCTTCCGCACGATTTCATCTGCTCTTGGTTTCATATATCAAACTAGGTGGCCCAAAAGAACCGGAATGAAATGGAAATATGCATAATGAAATAGGCATGAAATGGGCATAATGAAGTGGAAATATGCATAAGCTGAAAGTGTCCTACTCTTCCGCACAATTTCATCTGCTCTTGGTTTCATATATCAAACTAGGTGGCCCAAAAGAACCCGACTGGAATAGAAATATAAGTTTTTATTTAAATTGAGATTAGCCTGCAAGAAAGATAATTCACTTTTTTTTACGTTGTGCTACGGATGACTATTAAAACCCCATCGATCTCATATCGTTGGCACAAAACAGTTGAGTTTGGAAGATTTAGCCAACCCGTTTACGCCATTCTAATTTTTTTTGTGAAATTTGCCGTCATGGTCTTATGACGAAAGGTATTTCGTATCTTCTTTTTTTCATTTCGGTATTCCTTGAGCAGGGGACTAGAATATCTTCACGAAACGTTTTAAATTTAGCAATTCCACTATCACTTGAAGTGTGAAAAATTTAAGCTAATTTTAACTAACCTTAATCGGTATTATAATGTGATTTACAATAGACCTAGTCAACTTTAATTCAAACACGAACTCTTGTTTTTTTGTTGTTCTGTCAAATACTAGACTATCACCACAAAAGTGTGAAATATTTAAGCTAATTTTATCTAACCTTCTTCGCTATTATAATGTGATTTACAATAGACCTAGTCAACTTTAATTCAAACACGAACTCTTGATTCCTGTTGTTCTGTCACATACTAGGCTATCACCACAAAATCCCATAAAATAGATGTTGGTTTAGGCATAAAAAGCATCGTTGACCTATTCCAGCCTATGTTTTATAGGCAATGTCAGCAAATTTTTGTCTAATTTTAAACTCATTTTGAAGGGTCATTTCTTCATTTATTTCAACTCCTTGGGCTTTAGATCTCGTAGTATTAGGGCATTTTACTGGGTTGAAAATATCCGACATAGCATTGAAATCTGGAATTTTATCCACCTCTAAACAGAGTACTTAACTATACGATACTACATTTCAACTAAGCATATACTATATGAGTACCGTTCTGGGTTGTTCAATATACGTTCTGGACATATATACCGACATTGAAAGTACGAAGCATTCGATTTTAAAAGGTTATTTCCAGGCTAAACAGCAATACATCCAGAATATTCGTATTGTCGCCATGATTTTTCAAAGCTTATAGATACGAGAGAATCCAAAATCGATCGCTAGAGAGTAAAACTAATGAATCAGTCATACCTATGAATCGAGCTCAGATACTGCAAAATAGTTAACTACGATAGTTTTAACAAAAATCCTTACCCTAAAAATTGGTCCTTGGCAAAGCTAATGAATCAGTCATACCTGTGAATCGAGCTCAGATTCTGCAAAATAGTTAACTAGGATAGTTTTAACAAAAAAATCCTTACCCTAAAAATTGGTCCTTGGCAAAGCTAATGAATCAGTCATACCTATGAATCGAGCTCAGATTCTGCAAAATAGTTAACTAGGATAGTTTTAACAAAAAAATCCTTACCCTAAAAATTGGTCCTTGGCCAAGCTAATGAATCAGTCATACCTATGAATCGAGCTCAGATTCTGCAAAATAGTTAACTAGGATAGTTTTAACAAAAAAATCCTTACCCTAAAAATTGATCCTTGGCCAAGCTAATGAATCAGTCATACCTATGAATCGAGCTCAGATTCTGCAAAATAGTTAACTAGGATAGTTTTAACAAAAAATCCTTACCCTAAAAATTGGTCCTTGGCCAAGCTAATGAATCAGTCATACCTATGAATCGAGCTCAGATTCTGCAAAATAGTTAACTAGGATAGTTTTAACAAAAAAATCCTTACCCTAAAAATTGGTCCTTGGCCAAGCTAATGAATCAGTCATACCTATGAATCGAGCTCAGATTCTGCAAAATAGTTAACTAGGATAGTTTTAACAAAAAATCCTTACCCTAAAAATTGGTCCTTGGCCAAGCTAATGAATCAGTCATACCTATGAATCGAGCTCAGATTCTGCAAAATAGTTAACTAGGATAGTTTTAACAAAAAATCCTTACCCTAAAAATTGGTCCTTGGCAAAGCTAATGAATCAGTCATACCTATGAATCGAGCTCAGATTCTGCAAAATAGTTAACTAGGATAGTTTTAACAAAAAATCCTTACCCTAAAAATTGGTCCTTGAAAAAGCTAATGAATCAGTCATACCTATGAATCGAGCTCAGATTCTGCAAAATAGTTAACTAGGATAGTTTTAACAAAAAAATCCTTACCCTAAAAATTGGTCCTTGGCAAAGCTAATGAATCAGTCATACCTATGAATCGAGCTCAGATTCTGCAAAATAGTTAACTAGGATAGTTTTAACAAAAAAATCCTTACCCTAAAAATTGGTTCTTGGCCAAGCTAATAAATCAGTCATACCTACTGATCGAGCTCAGATACTGCAAAATAGTTAACAAGGATAGTTTTAACAGAAAAATCCTTACCCTAAAAATTGGTCCTTGGCAAAGCTAATGAATCAGTCATACCTATGAATCGAGCTCAGATTCTGCAAAATAGTTAACTAGGATAATTTTAACAAAAAATCCTTACCCTAAAAAATGGTTCTTGGCAAAGCTAATGAATCAGTCATACCTATGAATCGAGCTCAGATACTGCAAAATAGTTAACTAGGATAGTTTTAACAAAAAATCCTTACCCCAAAAATTGGTCCTTGGCAAAGCTAATGAATCAGTCATACCTATGAATCGAGCTCAGATACTGCAAAATAGTTAACTAGGATAGTTTTAACAAAAAAAATTTTTACCCTAAAAATTGGTCCTTGGCAAAGCTAATGAATCAGTCATACCTATGAATCGAGCTCAGATTCTGCAAAATAGTTAACTAGGATAGTTTTAACAAAAAAAATCCTTACCCTAAAAATTGATCCTTGGCTATATGCAATGCATCGACAATGTTAGTATTTCCGCCACGATGTTTTAAAGCCTTTAAATTAGACAGGACTTGCCGTCGGCTACTGGAAAACGTGTTCACCAGTCGTGCTGATGAATCGAACTCAATCAGTGCGACATGAGTCGAATCTGGCTCGATTGAAAGTAGGCGAATCATTTCGAGCGCTAACGCTTTTTGGCGTAAGAAAACTTCCATAACACTCCCGGAGCTATCCAGAATCACAGCCATATCAATTTCAGTAGTATTTTTACAGCCTAAATAAATTTTAATACTTAAAATTGTTCAAAATAAGTAAACATTCGTTTATCCAAAGAGCAGAAGTCATAAACTCTAAGTTAGTATAACTTATATAACTAGAGCCCATAAGGAACAGAGGTTACCCCTAAGGCTCGAATCTAAACCTAAGCTATAGTGATCGCGTCATGAGGTCCCGCGCCCAGGCGTGCGGAAAATGTTAGTAGTTAAGAATAAATTTATAAAATTACGAAAAAACAAAGCAGGAGAATATGAAATATTTTTAGTTACTTCCCTTGGCCTAGGCTCCACCGAACCATTTCTACTCCTAAACCGTCAGGCCTGTGGCACTTATGACTTGGGTTGCAGAATCACAATCTGTAGTTAAATATAATTTAAGTCGAGCGATAGGCTAAATTTCGATTAATGCGCCAGTAAACTTAAACTGCGCCCAGTCATAATCCTATTTTGCAAAAAGCGATCGAGGACCGCTATCCGTTGTTAAGAAACAAAATGCGGTTTTGTCATCGATTTTTCGCGAACGATATTTAGTCGGATTTCGATTTCATGTCGCAAAATTCAATTTTGTGGCCGAACTAAATACTCATCTGTTTCACTTCATAGCCGAATGGTTCAATAACTTTTCGAAAAGGTGTCTTTGCACTAGCCAATGTTCTTGAAATACATCGACCTAGTCAGTTTGACGTTCCAAAACACATTTGCTCGTTCGTCAACATGTAAGTGGACGTTCGCGAACCTCAACTATACCCTTGCACAAATTGGTTCGCGCACAATAACATTCGTCATTGCGAAAGCAAATAACAAATACAATTTTTAACAAAATCAGAAATTTTGTTGCAAAAACGGATTTGGATATAAATTCAAAACTCTTAAATAATGTGTTCGCGAACAACAAAACACGTTCTTCTGTTCGCGAACAATCACGTTTAATATTCTAATTAAATCTCGCATAAGTGTACGCGAACAACAAAACAGGGTCGTTTGTTCGCGAACAGTGAGTGTGTTGCATTATTCGAATTAAATTAGAATAAATGTTCATACCTCATTCATGTTTGCGAACAGCCATGGATACGCGCTGCGCAACTTAGTCTGCATGTTTGTTCGCTAACAAAATTTGAGGTCGGGTGCTGCATATATACTGTTCCCGAATGACAAGTCTCGAATTAAAATTCTCTAAATGTATGTTCAACAACAACCTAACAATTTCTATAAAATGTTCGGTAACATAATTCATACGCTTTGGAGCTCGTGGCAAAAATGTTTTTAAACAGTTTCAAGATGGATATGGGATCGCCAAAAAACGTTCGATTACCAATTTTTTGGAAATGACAAAAGAGGATTATTGCTGGGCGCATACAAAGTTTAGTCTCGCATAAATGCTAATATGTGTTTGGCAGTATGCTTTTGATGCCTATTTTCTAGTGTAAATATTTTCGGCTATAATTTGCATCTCTTCTCTAAGTCAAGCTGAATCGTAGAATGTTATGTGTTTAGAAAAGGAAAGACTTCTTGCAGCTGAGTTACACGGAGGCTTTAGTTTAATGGTTTTACATACCTGGGTTACATACCAGGTTTGGTCAAAGTCCAGAATTCCGAGTGGGTTCAGCTAGAGCAGTGGGTACATCCACGGTTTCAATTCGTCCGTTCGTTACTTAATACATACGAACCACACAGCAAAGCTTTATTTACATTTGGTCGAAGTATCCAGAGTCCTGAAGCCTCGTCATGAAAACATTAACAGATGGAGCAGGGCAACCCATTGCGGTGGGCGGTTCCATAAAGTTTTACAGGTAAGCAAAGGTTTAAAAATTTAGGCTCGGGCTTACACTTTGTATTTTGAGATCGATATCATGTGTGTTTCCATTTACTCTCCTCAGCTTACTGATATATGTTAATCTTAATATGTCACAGTCTAATACAGAGAATGGATCGATTTGCTCATGTTGTGAAGGAGACCTTTAATAATATACTGTTATTTGGGTTTTGCAAAAACCGACATCTGCTTACTGAAAAAGTGAATTAAGCATACATGCTCATTGGGTGGATAGGGGAGATTATCCCCCTGAGGCGCGGTCATCCCTCCGGCGTCAAAGGCCAGCGGAAAATTTTGAGTAAAATAGGCAAAAATGAGCAAAAATTGTGTGAAATTGAGACAAAATGAGGGAAAATTGGCAAAAGATAGCTGAAAATTGATAAAGGGAGTGCCAAAAAATTTTGAAAATTTGAATTTTAAAGAATTTCAAAAATCTATCCTAAGTGATATCTCCCCTACCTCGCCTCACTTCGACAAACGGATGATCTCCTCTCGTGATGATCTTTCTTCCAATCGTCGCGGCCGCTATCTTCCTGGGATTCCACAACTCGTCCATGTACTTATCTAAGGGTTAGCCCGATATCATAAGAATAATAGAAGTAGACCTTCGACAAGCGCAGGCAGACCGACCATAATACGGCAGATATGGGATTCTGTATTGATACACCGATAGTCTTAGCACACTGGATAAGTGCAATCCATGGGTTCTAAATGGTACCTCAACAAATTCTTGTTTTAAATGTCCGCTAACTTTTATATACATATATTTATAGAGCTGAGCTGATGCTCAAGTTTTGTTACTGGATTGTTGTTCTTAATTTTAATCTCATAATCTTGGATGAACTTGAGAAACCAATATATATACCATCACACGATGCTCAAAGCAACATTGCTCATACATGCTCATAGGGGAGAATTGAATTATCCCCTGAGGAATCGAATAACCCTGGACGCCAAGCTCCAATTCTCTCTGTCAGGAGGCCCGACCTATTCACCAGAGGACGTACAGACGCTAAGCTAATAAAGCGGCGCCGCACTCCCGCCCCCCCCCCCCGATGCCGACCGGCTGATCTCCCTAGAAGACCCAAGGCTAATTCTCTCAAGGACCCTGTTATCCCTAATGGGACATCAGACATCGTGTATGTATCAACAGTGCTTCTCGTGCATCTGTACCAATTATCAAATTGATATATTTTTCAGATAAAAAATAAAACTATAATTTAGTGATTTTGCGCTAAAGCTTTATAACCAATGAATGAGCCATATGACTCAAATTTTTACACCATGAAAACTGACGTAAAGTAATCAGTACCATTGATTCATGTTGATCTTACAATTGGTACTTTCAAATAATGAACGAGTTAACTGAATCTTTCACTAAACGCCCAAATTCAATATTTTAGTGCCTATCCCGTGTGAATTTGCTGTTGTTGTCTTTGAGCGCTACTCATCTGTACTGGGTTCGAACCAAGCATAGCACAGCCAGCATGCGAATGCTCGACAATGTCCAATTCGGTGCCGGGCCCAAAACATTAAAACATTCAACACAAAATATTTCGGATAAATATATGAGCGTCTATGAGCGCTACTCACCTGTATTGGGTTCCGAACCAAGCATAGTATAGCTAGCATAGGTATGCTCGAGGATGCCCAATTTGTTGCCGCATTCAAAACATTAAAACGTCTCCACACAAAACACTTCGGATAAATATATGAGCGTCTATGAGCGCTACTCACCTGTATTGGGTTCCGAACCAAGCATAGTATAGCTAGCATAGGTATGCTCGAGGATGCCCAATTTGTTGCCGCATTCAAAACATTAAAACGTCTCCACACAAAACACTTCGGATAAATATATGAGCGTCTTTGAGCGCTACTCACCTGTATTGGGTTCCGAACCAAGCATAGTATAGCTAGCATAGGTATGCTCGAGGATGCCCAATTTGTTGCCGCATTCAAAACATTAAAACGTCTCCACACAAAACACTTCGGATAAATATATGAGCGTCTATGAGCGCTACTCACCTGTATTGGGTTCCGAACCAAGCATAGTATAGCTAGCATAGGTATGCTCGAGGATGTCCAATTTGTTGCCGGGTTCAAAACATTAAAACGTCTCTACACAAAACATTTCGGATAAATATATGAGCGTCTTTGAGCGCTACTCACCTGTATTGGGTTCCGAACAAAGCATAGTATAGCTAGCATAGGGATGCTCGAGGATGTCCAATTTGTTGCCGGGTTCAAAACATTAAAACGTCTCTACACAAAACATTTCGGATAAATATATGAGCGTCTTTGAGCGCTACTTACCTGTATTGGGTTCCGAACAAAGCATAGTATAGGTAGAATAGGGATGCTCGAGGATGCCCAATTTGTTGCCGGGTTCAAAACATTAAAACGTCTCTACACAAAACATTTCGGATAAATATATGAGCGTCTTTGAGCGCTACTCACCTGTATTGGGGTCCGAACCAAGCATAGTATAGCTAGCATAGGGGTGCTCGACAATGCCTAATTCGTTGCCGGGTTCCGCTGTGGTTGTAGTCGTTTCTTCTTGAGCGACACAATCCGACTGGGCTAGTCCTTCCAAAAACTCTCGTCGTAGAGCTGATTTTAAATTGTCTAGTCCATGATCTGGTAGCGGCGAAAGTCCACGCGATCCATAGTTAGCCGTCGGACTAATATATATTTGGTCCAGATCGCCGGTATACAACTCAAGCTCGTACAGGCTCACGTCATGGCTTTGACTTGCGGCAAATATATGAACGCCTAATTTTCGTAGCGGACGAATGACCGATTCCAATTCGTACAGCTCATTTTGTGAATGACCATCGGTTATGACGATTATCGCACGAACAGCATCAGATCGAGCTTCGGTGCTTAAAAACGACTAATACTTTTTTCAAATTATATACTCGTCTAATTGTCGATAAGCTAGAGTAGTGTATGAAAAAGGTATCTGAATACCGAGATTTAGTATTAATATAATCGGAACAGGATACCTAATATATATAGCAAGGATCAAATAATTAATAACATGGGATACTATCGAAACAAAAATATTCACGAGATTACTAAATCTAGTGATCGCACAACTACAAGATGCAATAATAGCAATTATAAAACTACCAGCGGTATGTCAATTCACTAAATTTGCCATAAAATGTCATAAATCGTTTACGAACCGTTTCAAACGGGCCTATAGCGGAGTTGTTAGCACCTCTGTTGTTGGGTGTCGTGTTTAGCACTTCTTATGGGCATTTAGAAGATCCTGATTTATGGCTGGGAAATACTTTAGCATGAGCGGGTCAGTAGTTATAAATGTCGCAAAATTTTTAGCACGACTATTAGTATAATCCAGGTTAAAAATTATATGCTGCGGTAAATAAAATTATGCTTTAATACATTCTGCCTTAAAGTGTTTGCGTAACGTCATTATTAAATACTCTGAAGTATATATTTTGAAATTAAAAATTTTGAGAAAAGTTCTTATTTATTACGTTGCAAAAGCATAGTTAGGAATAGATCTGACTGATTCATAAGAAGTTAATAAAATCTATTGTAGATATCTAACTTGATCGGTATGTTCAGAAAAAAACAAACTATATATTAGAACGGCTAAACGTATAAACAAACCAAAATACGGCGCACGGGCACTTGTGTATCCCCCTCTCCGCTTCCGCCCAAGTGTGAAAAAGGCTATTACGGCGCAACTTGGAAACATTTGGATAAAAAATTATCATACATAGGTAAAAATTGGGGAAACTTTAACCAAAAAAAGGAAACTTTTACGGATATGGATGTCCAACAGTATATACTAAAATTTATGGTCTATCACACAGTAGACCTGTCCTGTGTGAAATTTGGGATGATCAACCCTTCCAACCCCACACATCGAGCACCACTGTAAACGTTTGAACGTGCCTTGTGACTAGCTCGTTTGTGAAATGCGTTAAAGTACCGAGCAACTCAGCTCGTAGCTAGATCAAAGCTTTGGTTGCGTCTAAAAATCCGAATTCGATGCCTGGCACGGCGTTGAGTTTGTCAAACGTTAAACGCGTACGGTTAAATGGCTCTGCGTTCAATTTCGATGTAAGTTCAATTCAAACCCTGCATTTTTGGGTGCATTTTTGAGATACATTTAATTGAATAACATGATTCGGTTTTACATCAACGCAGTCTGGTATATACCTATGTTATACACTCAGCCTTAGATACTTTACTTTAATTAATCACCATTTTAAACTTCATTTTAGCTCTTCGACTTTGGTTTTGCCTTTTAAGCCCACTTAAAAATCCAACCCGTTCCGCGTACCGGCATATAAATCGTAGTTGTTTTAAGGATATGTACAGGTACGCACCTCACCTTGACTTGAGCCGTTATCGACAAGTTGCACCAGCCTATTTTTACACAATGGTTTATCGGGGACAGTTCAAATCTCAGTGAAAGCTTATAAAAATGAATGGTTCTGTTAAAACCAATAGATTACTCGAAAAAAATGGTCTGAAATTTTCATTTAAGGATGATTTTTATTTTTATTTCAATGGATATAAATGAATTATTTTTTCATGAAATCAGAAGAAAAATTCTCAAATTAATTAACTTGTAACCTTGTAAATAGTTCTTCAGCTCTGCGAAACGCTTCGGCAACATTTGTATTTTCACCCATATGTTTGAGATCGTTAATACTCGAGCGAATCTCTTCAAGACTATCTTTAAAGCCATGAACTGCGTTTGCAAACGCGGCAAACTCAACAAGCGCAACGTGAGTCGAGTCGCGGCCGACTGGCAACTCGCTAGCAACGTCGAGTAGCAAGTTGCGTTCACGTTGGAATACATCTTCAACACTTCCTGAGCTATCGATTATTGCAACGACATCAATCTTGGTTGAAGCAGGACATTCTGCAAAAAATATTTAGGTGAAAAAATTTCATATCTAAAACAATTTTATTCCCAGCATTTGGCAATTATTTGTTGAACTGCATGTAGTTTGTGCACAAATTGTTCCAGAAAATATCCAGGGTTTGCCCTATGAACGCCCCGCCCAACCAGATTGGCTCTCACATGCGTAGAGTCACACATTTGTAACAGTATACATGGCGATGCAAAGCCCTAATCGCTTATGACCTGGGGCGTATGTTTCTACGTACTTTGCTGTTCGCCGCTCACTTTGTGAGGTTCTTTAAAGGGCAACATTTCCTAGATAACCTATTGGCTAACGTACAAGGCTCGAGCCCAAGCGACTTGAATTCAATCTACCGCTGCAGCAATACCTTGTTCAACATTATACCAGATGCACTTCATCCGGGAAAGGGTTATGATTCAACTGTCAAAAGCTTACTTATCAATTGACTTGCACCAAAACTTAGGTAGTGTTTATCTGAACGGTGTTTCTCGCTTGCAGCTATACGGTTTTGGCGCACATAGTCCCTAAAAACTATGTCAATAAAATTGAACTACTGTGACGCAACGTTGGTAAAGCTTAAGTTTCATATAAAGCATTTGTAATCTTCAACATGATTAAGCTGAAACTTATTGGCATTATTGTTTAAACTCGACCAGCATGGGCTATTAATATTTCCGTATGCACAAAGTATACTAACAACGTCAAACGCTTAGACACAATCACTAATTTGAAGCTTGAAAATGTTAAATAAATTTTAAAAATTTCTGGTCTATGTTAAGAACCAATGTTTTACTTGCACGTAACAGTTTTTATTCACAAAATTTTAGTGTCTATCTTCTCTTACAAATAAACCATTGAGAGTGAATTAATTTATATTATATAAAAGTTTTATAAAAAACCTTAAATTAATAGTAAAATTACACAATTTCGTAGAGATGACACAAAAATTTGTAAAAATGCGAGAAGGACGTATTAATTTACAAATAAACCATTGAGAGTGAATTAATTTATATTATATGAAGGTTTTATAAAAAAACCTTAAATTAATAGTAAAATTACACAATTTCGTAGAGATGACACAAAAATTTGTAAAAATGCGAGAAGGACGTATTAATTTACAAATAAACCATTGAGAGTGAATTAATTTATATTATATGAAGGTTTTATAAAAAAACCTTAAATTAATAGTAAAATTACACAATTTCGTAGAGATGACACAAAAATTTGTAAAAATGGGAGAAGGACGCAATAATTTACAAATAAACCATTGAGAGTGAATTAATTTATATTATATAAAAGTTTTATAAAAAATACCTTAAATTAATAGTAAAATTACACAATTTCGTAGAGATGACACAAAAATTTGTTAAAATGCGAGAAAGACGTATTAATTTACAAATAAACCATTGAGAGTGAATTAATTTATATTATATGAAGGTTTTATAAAAAAACCTTATATTAATAGTAAAATTACACAATTTCGTAGAGATGACACAAAAATTTGTAAAAATGGGAGAAGGACGCAATAATTTACAAATAAACCATTGAGAGTGAATTAATTTATATTATATAAAAGTTTTATAAAAAATACCTTAAATTAATAGTAAAATTACACAATTTTATAGAGATGACACAAAAATTTGTAAAAATGCGAGAAGGACGTATTAATTTACAAATAAACCATTGAGAGTGAATTAATTTATATTATATGAAGGTTTTATAAAAAAACCTTATATTAATAGTAAAATTACACAATTTCGTAGAGATGACACAAAAATTTGTAAAAATGGGAGAAGGACGCAATAATTTACAAATAAACCATTGAGAGTGAATTAATTTATATTATATAAAAGTTTTATAAAAAATACCTTAAATTAATAGTAAAATTACACAATTTTGTAGAGATGACACAAAAATTTGTTAAAATGCGAGAAAGACGTATTAATTTACAAATAAACCATTGAGAGTGAATTAATTTATATTATATGAAGGTTTTATAAAAAAACCTTATATTAATAGTAAAATTACACAATTTCGTAGAGATGACACAAAAATTTGTAAAAATGGGAGAAGGACGCAATAATTTACAAATAAACCATTGAGAGTGAATTAATTTATATTATATAAAAGTTTTATAAAAAATACCTTAAATTAATAGTAAAATTACACAATTTTGTAGAGATGACACAAAAATTTGTAAAAATGCGAGAAGGACGTATTAATTTACAAATAAACCATTGAGAGTGAATTAATTTATATTATATGAAGGTTTTATAAAAAAACCTTATATTAATAGTAAAATTACACAATTTCGTAGAGATGACACAAAAATTTGTAAAAATGGGAGAAGGACGCAATAATTTACAAATAAACCATTGAGAGTGAATTAATTTATATTATATAAAAGTTTTATAAAAAATACCTTAAATTAATAGTAAAATTACACAATTTTGTAGAGATGACACAAAAATTTGTAAAAATGCGAGAAGGACATATAAATTTTTGTTTATAAACTCTTACACGTGTATTACAGATTATTACAGGTTGGAACAAAGTTTCCAATGCCTAAAATTAGCACACTTCTAAAATTCTAAGATTTAACCCTGTTTCTAGAATTTTAATCAAAATAATATTTGAAACAACTTCAGCTGAAACAGAAAACAATTCTTAATATAACACTCAAAGTCTTACTTGAATATTGCACTTGAGCAACTAAATTTTCAGAAGCCTGAAATATATTTTAAAATTAAACATGTACATTTCAAGTAAGAATTTGAATTTTCAACTGATATTCTGTAGTATACAATACATAAAGAAGCCAAAATGAAAGAATTTTGAGCAATGAATAGGTTTTTTAATGTTTAGCCACGAAATATAAAATTATTGCGTAATATTTATATGAGTTATATACAAATATAAACCACAGATAACTTGCTTGGTTTTTGTAAATAATCAGATTATTTTAAACTGTAAATGATGTCTCTGAAAGGTATTGAAAAAGAAAGCAGATTATAACTGAGACCATGAGATCTGTTAACACATGGGGTTTTTCAGGCTATAGGGTTTCAGGCTTTCAATAGCTATTTTTGAAACTGACAATCCTCTTGTAAAACCTCTGAAAATTTTTTTGATCAGCTAAAATACAGTAACCAACGAAATCATATGAGCATGTATGTACAAATTTAACACTCATCCACTGTATTTTTAAATCGACAAAGGTTATGAGTGAAACTGCTACTTAAAAAAGCTTAATTTAGCTATAGCTTGTGTGATAAGCAAGAGCTTATTACAAAAGAAGCTAAATCTAGCTAGAGTTTTTGTAATAAGCACGAACTTATTAGAAAAAATGCTAACTTAGCTAAAGTTTTTATAATAAGCGCGAGCTTATTACAGAAGAAGCTAAATTTAGCTAGAGCTTTTGTAATAAACACGAAGTTATTAAAAATAAAGCTAAGTTTAGCTAAATTTTTTGTAATAAGCTTAAGCTTATTACAAAAGAAGCTGAATTTAGCTAGCTAGATTTATGTAGTACGCTTGAGCTTATTACAAACGAAGCTGAATTTAGCTAGAGCTTTTGTAATAAGCTTGAGCTTACTGTTTCTTTTTATAGCTGCTACATAAACAGTAATGTATAAAAAGCACATGCTGCTTAGACAAGAATTACATTCTCACAATAACTGAAAATAAACATTTTTCAATATTTTGTTGCAACTCTAATATTTCAGGAATCGATCAATATATTTAGCTGAATGATTTTCAATTGGGTGCGCTTAAGCCTACACGTCTCCAATTGCAAGTTTTTTCATATATCTCCATCTGCTCCGGAGCAGGGCTCGAAACAGCACTATGTTTCAGGCTAACAACAAACCCGTTTTACCATTATCGTTTACTAATCAATTGCTTTTTACAGTGGATGTGACCTTAGGTGGCTTCCAGAGATATACTGAAGCGCCTGGAAAGACACTCGGAAGCTATAAATTTTAGTAGTCAGTCTAAGGAAATTTTTTGAGTTTTGGTACTTTTCGGTTACGACCAACAGAATTGTATAAACTAAGTAAATGTTTATTTTTATATAAAATTCGAACCACGCTGATGCATTTGATTCAATAGTGTAATAAGCTCAATAAATTTAAGGATATACCGCTATTTCAGTGAAACCTTAAGCCGTTAACCAATCAATCAGTTCAACTGATTTGGACTCCATTCGACACATCTTGTCAATGCCGTTCGAATGGTAGACAAAATAAATTTTTATTTAGACAGAAAAATATGGTTCTACTGGAGACTTGTAAATGGGTTCGACGATCTGTGTCGAAAAATTTCAGAATTAGCGATCTGTTTTCAAATTTTTAGGCTAGAAGTGTATAACCAAGAAGAACCAGTCTGTTATTACTCAATATGACCAGTCAAAAACCGATTCGATTTAGCTTATATATATTATATTCACTGTGAAAAATGAGTACGTTGATGCATAACATGACATCATCGACGTTCTTCTGAAGTTTTTATATTAAAGTAATAGGGGGTCGTTGTTATACACCCCCAGGACTCGGGATCAAGACAAAATTTTATCGCTCGAATGAGTCCCCAAAAGCTGGAGTTAGAAACAAATTATTGTCCTTGATACCCCATGATCCCCGCAAACAAGTGAGGAAGGTAGCCCCTTGAAACCCGACGAGGTAAGGTCAAAACGAATCCGGTAATGCCTGACCGGTTTATATGGTGATGACGAGAAATGTCATACTTTTCACTGCAAGCCATCATGAACTCTTGATAGTATGCATACCATAGGCTATGTAAAGCTTCAATTGTGTAGTATATCAGCAAAAAATAGGCAGTATAAACCCAAAATATATCTAAATCCTTTTATATGTTCAAAAAGACAATAAGGTGCGTTACCATGCGTTCCGTAAGTCTGTAATGACACAATATTCCCTTTCGGCGGACAATAAATAGACACGCTTTACCTTTACGCTATTCATATTTAGGTTTATAAACGTCATTGACAGCTGAAACGTTTAGAATGCATGACCTATGTCATAATATTTCGTATATTGCTTAACTAACACAGGCTACAAAGGTTACGTTCACAAATGTCAGATTATATAGCAACACTATTTTTGTTTAAATTAAATTATTTTTTATTTGATAAATGTAAGATTTGGTGTAGAGGAATGCATTTTAATGTGCATCGTTACCATAATAATCGTAAGCACTGACAGATGAGAAATTTTTGACCTGAGAGAGGGTGTGGCTTAGAACTCAACCCATTCTTGATCAGCGAATTGTTGTAACAGTTTTATATTTTTTTTTCTATTTTTTAACATATTTAATGTCTCAACTTTCATTTGACGGAGGTTATCGAGCCTCCTGCTTCGGCCCCGTCACCTCTGGATCCGCTATGGGTGTAAGCGGCCTCTTGGGCCATGAAAAATCCTCAAAGTTTATAAAAATAGTGAAAAAGAATTTCAAAATTATATATCAAAGCAAACTTACACCAAATAATACTAATAGGCAGTAACAAACGTTGAAGCAAATTGAGTAAGACATATTGATCACATTAACATATATTGAGTGTCATAGAGGTTTAAATTTGAGAATATCTTAAATCTAAATAAACTTTACAATATAAAAATAATATTATGTATTTTTTACTTTAGCTTACTGTTGTAAATTAAAATTTAAAATGAATTCAGGACAGACTAGCTTGAGATTTTCAGTCAACCTGGTTAGAAATATATACGTCAATTTTGGACCATAGCTCAGGGAGTAAACATTTGAAACACCCTTGGTCAAGTGCTTTTGACCTGGCGGCTAAACCGTTCCACTCTATGCCGGTTTGTACGACCGTGTTCACATTGCATTGATCTGATCTGATCTGATCTGATGCGACAAGACCAAACTCTCTACATACCGCATAAGTGAGTATGTATACAAATTTTTTACGTGATACCATCCGATTCGTATCCCGATAAAGTTGTGCAAGTTCTGTCGGACACAATGTGAACACGGCGTAAGTCCGAATATCGATTTTATGAATTGAACCATCGTAATCGATTTGTGTCGCATGTAAAACTTGTCATGTTGCCGGAAAAAAATTTTTTTCTAATATATATATTTGACATAATTCTACATATATTTCTAATGTATTTTACCGGTGTTGACAGTCTTAAATGACAATGACTACTTAAAAGTTATGTAACTTGTCTAAAAGTGTTTTAATGGCAGCGTTTCACTTGGCGTTACACTGTAATAGCCTTAGCTAAAGCTGCGTTTTTTGAACGTGTGAACGCAGTTTTTCCCTTGACGTCAAAATTTTATAAATTTTTAGTCAAAGTTTAACAGTAATTTCAATTGGAATAACATGAGCAAAAAATTCCTGCATTATTTTGTTAAATTTTGAGTTTAAAATATTTCAAGATGCGTACTTTGTCCGTGGTTGGCTAAAGTAATATGCTATAAACATTTAAACAGTTTTCATGTATTCAAATTTACCAAAAATGCAAAAAAAGTTCTAAAATAATTTTGACCACGATTTTATCAAAGTTTGGTCTCTAATTTTTGTGCAAAACGTTTGAAAATGTGAACACACCTTTAGTTTTATTGCTCTCTTAATAATTATGTCAAATTAACTATGAAATTCAGATGAAGTCAATAATTTGAACTATATAATTAGGTAAAACCGTATGTAAATGCTCTGAAATTGTCAAGACGTTTTTCGAGATTTTTGCAAAGCGCTCTGACATCTATTGCATAAATGGATTCATGGCCTTGCGAGATAGAAGATAATAAGATTAATTAAGGGGCTAAAGACCTAAATATAAGGCCGTAACGAGACAAATAGTGGATCATTGTTACATTGGGTGCAGTTCACAACTAGTCGGAGAAACCACAAGACTCGGTGGACAATAAATTATTTGTAGGTTTGGATTCTAGCTCAAGGAATTGTTGTTGGACAAACCGAAATTTTTACCAATTCAGAATAACACCTAATAAAGCACTGTATGTACTCAGAAACACCTTAAAACTGTCTGTTAATATTAGCAAGGGGTAAATTTTGGCTGCTGTTTGTCGTCAATCCACGAAATTTCCGAAAGCATATTTAAGATCTAAGATTTAAGATATTTAAGGTTTGGATTCTAGCTCAAGGAATTGTTGTTGGACAAACCGAAATTTTACCAATTCAGAAGAACACCTAATAAAGCACTGTATCTACTCAGAAACACCTTAAAACTGTCTGTTAATATTAACAAGGGATAAATTTTGGCTGCTGCTTGTCGTCAATCCACGAAATTTCCTCTTGAATTCGGGCATTGCTATTTAAGGACACGCGACTCAGTGGAGTCTTTCTCAAACTGTATGTGTTATTTAGACTTGATCATCATCAGCAAAGCAATGTCCATCGTGATCTCCTTCGTCAATGATGTCTTCGAAAAGATTTCTCCGGAAGCTTCAAGGTTTGCCCACAACAACAAACGACCGACAATCACGTCCTGCGAAATTCAAACCGTGATTCGATTACTACTCCCCAAAATCCAAAACACGCTGTATCCGAAGGCACAAAGGCTTTTACAAAATGCACCAGTTCCAAGTAGGCATTAAAAACCTCAAATAGACCCCAATAGACCTTCAGAGAAGACTTCAGGTAATATCCAGACTCGTCGATGGCTGCGAAAGAAAAATTAAACATTCATTTTAACTTTTCATTTATAATTGGATTGGAGTCCCCCTTGTAATTCCTGAATCTACCTCTAAGTCAGATGCACTGGCTACAGGCCTGATGCAATTACAGATACAGCAAGCGTTGGTGCGGGAGGGGACCCCATTTTTAGATAAAAGAAGTATCTTCGTAAGGCGGTCTGCGCGATTTTTTCTGACACCTCTTTATTGTTGAACAGGGTACTATGCCCTGAACGGCACCAAGCACCATGTTTTCGCGTGGTAGTCGAGTTTTTGGTTCAGCGTTCAAAGGCAATATAGTTAGATATCACCGAAACCTGAGGCAATATAGTTAGATATCACCGAAACCTGAGGCAATATATTTAGATATCACCGAAACTATATTTGGTATGATTTTGGCTTAATGCTATTTTCGTACATTCATTTCCGTGAACTCTAACAGGAACCAGGAACATATTTACGGTATAATACTTATCCAAGAGAACGATACCTAATCATGGTGAACAGTTACACACACAAAATTGATACTATAAATAGTTCCCCGATTTCATAGTTTAGTTTGTTGTAGCGAAATTTACAAAAAAATCGTGGTGCTGTTATGATGCGATATTTTCTTTATGACTGACTTGTCAATAAATATTATTTATGTAATCCATACGCTCTTGTTAATTACTAGCGAAGCTCGCTTGCGAGCCAGAATTCGAGTGGTGAGAACAATCAGCCGAAGTCTGTTGCAAAAAGCACACACAAACAAAGCCTACATACAGTACGCAGGTGCAGCATCATATAAACCGTGAGTGGTGAGTCATAGTTACGCCCGCCTCTTTTGATAGCCAACGTATGCAGTAGACAAAAAGTCATACAACGAGCACAAAAACTATTAACTAACAATTTAATAATTCAATAAAACCCTAAATTGACCGTGAAAAGAACGTTAAAGAATTCAAACCGACACTTGAGAAAAATCTCATTTTTCATACCAAGTATGAAGCATAAGTGTGAAAAATAATCGGCACACAATATTCTTGACACTCGCAATTTTTGACACTAAAACCAACAATAAGCACACATTTAGGTGCATTGCCCACGACTTTTCACCAAATATGAAATTTGGCGCCAACTGTAAGCTTATAGACTCCAGATTGGGAAGTAGTTGAAAAACTTGTTATATATCATTGGAAAGCCCTGGCATGGAATAGGCCTATTAGATTACGGATACCTCGTTTACTTATTGAGAAAAGTCGCAAAAACTGAAGGAGGTACCCGAAAATGGGCCAAGATGACGTCATTTTGCGCCATAACTTTTTCCACGGGAAAAAATTCAAAAATCAGGCTCCATCACTACACCTAAATCGACCATTGCGGTTCGAATGAGCTATCTTGCATCAAAATCCGCCCAACAGTTATCGAGATTCAGGTGCGACAGACATACACAGACAGGACCTCCTTAACCCCCTCCAGAGCCAAAATTAAAAATTCTCGTTCCACTCGTATTCAATTCGCTTACATATAACCGCCGTGAGGAAATAATATAGCCGCATATAAACTTTTGTAGTATTAACACCCCGGAATGCTCGAACAAGTCCTAATGCGACGTTCACGTTATAATGTCCCCAACGTTTGGAACCTACGTGCCCCACGCAGTATGAAGCACACTGTCGATAGCAGGCTGTCTTAGACACACCCATGTTTTTAATAAATTTTTTCAAGGGTAGCTAGCTAAAGCTCCTAACTACCGTAAATTTTTAAAAATATTTATCCAGCTGTTAATACATAAAATTCATCATTAAATTTACACTTACACCAAATACAGAACTTTATAACAGAAAGTGCACTTTGCAATATGTAATAATATCCAGTAAAATAAAATTAAAAAGCTTAAGCCATTGGGCCATAAAATTTTACACAAGTCTGTAAACGAGCATTTATCAACTCACAACGTGGTCATAACAAAGTTCGTACGAGCTATGAGCATTATGAGAGCGGAAAACGCGGAATTAATTACAGACACTTTTACATGGTTTTTTCGCTTACACGGTCATCACACAGTGTGGGTTAAAAAAGACCCTCTGCCAAACTTTGTACAGAAGTAGGAAGAAATCTTCAATGATGGATTTTCATAAATACACGCAACTGGTTATCTCTATTTTACTATATCAACCCAATCTGCCCACTATATCAACCCAATCTGCCCACTATATCAACCCACTCTGCCAAACTTTATACAGAAGTAGGAAGAAATCTTCAATGATGGATTTTCATAAATACAAGCAACCGGTTATGTCTATTTTACTATATCAACCCAATCTGCCCACTATATCAACCCACTCTGCCAAACTTTATACAGAAGTAGGAAGAAATCTTCAATGATGGATTTTCATAAATAGAAGCAACCGGTTATCTCTATTTTACTATATCAACCCAATCTGCCCACTATATCAACCCACTCTGCCAAACTTTATACAGAAGTAGGAAGAAATCTTCAATGACGGATTTTCATAAATAGAAGCAGCCGGTTATCTCTATTTTACTATATCAGCCCAATCCACTTTTGAATAGCTTGGGACGCCCGTTTTCATATTTGACCTTGACCAACATGGATTGATTTTTGTAGGTAAAAGATGAAAAATATTTGTTCTAAAAGCTCATCCCGTCCTAAGAACGATTATCAATTTCCATTTATTCTAGAAAATTTTCCCACCGTGCACTGAACAATTAATTCTTAGTATACGTAACTGAACGAAGTACACGACA
>JASANE010013309.1:0-11607 GCA_030248225.1 Trileptium ribeirensis
GATTGCCTCTAAACCCCTGAGACGTCCTCCTGATGCCGACCCTGGCTACCTCCCGTGAGACCTCTAGCGTCAGCATAATTCCACAAATTAATTTGTTTTGATTTTTAATTTTGAATATTTTGGCACATCTTTGCTTAACGTATTGTATTTTACAATTTGTGTGTGATTCATACGTGATTGGTATTTTCGCATATAGCCAATGCAATATATTGTCTTTTGGATGTCCTTGTTTAAGTTCAGAAACTACAAGGATGAAATCAACTTCTCGTCATTATGCTTTTATTGAACCAAACTTTATATCATGGCTAATTGTTCAGACTTTAATTACTAATACTACAATTAATTGAACTTCGCACTCTGTAGGAAGATTTAGTTATTATACTGAAACGTATCGACCGATGAATTATCGCATGATTTGACATTCTACTGAAAGCGTCTCACAACACTTAAATCGGTAGACGTGCAACAAAAAGATGGTAAAACCTATATTCGAAAACTCTGTTTCCAACCGCAACCTTACTAACACGATCAGGCCATCTCTGTATAGTGTTCGCTGCCCATGCTGAGCCATTGACTAAATTTCGAAGATTTGTGAAAAAAACAGCGACAGGAAATAAAATTGTTAGTAAGCAGCTTTTAGCCAGATGTTAACAATACCACAGACGGCTTTAGTAGATCTAGATGTGTTTCGCTCACTTTTTTATTTACTACTATTTTTCTGGTGTTATACTATAAAAACGTAGACTCATGTAATGTTATATTTCTCTATATATTCTTCATTTAGCCACAGGAAATAAATTCATAGTAAGTAGATCTTAGCCAAATATTAACGATACCACAGACGGCTTTAGTAGATCTAGATGTGTTTCGCTCACTTTTTTATTTACTACTATTTTTCTGGTGTTATACTATAAAAACGTAGACTCATGTAATGTTATATTTCTCTATATATTCTTCATTTAGCCACATGAAATAAATACATAGTAAGTGGATCTTAGCCAAATCGCTTTGGTGCGAGCCTCGTACGCTAGCCACTACGCGATCGTTGAGCTGTTTGTCGGTTCCTTAAGAAACCTCACAACGTAGCGAACAACGGACGCACAAAAACACACTGCAGTACAAACAACTCCCCCTGTGCTCGAACTACTCCAGCCAGGTCCCAAGTCCTGGAACAGCGGCTAGTTTCGTTTGAAAGGGTGAGGGTTGGGGGTAGCGACCCCGTAAAGCCAGCTAACAAAATTCTTGATGTCTGTTCTGAATATTAATCAAGCTTACGCTATGTACCCACCCGCAAGTGGAAAAAGCGATTTTTTCCGAAACTATGTTCATTCAACGCACCCACTATTTTGCAATCGGGTGTTGATTCTTTGCTCGCGCTCTCTCTTTTACGCCACGATATTGATATTGCTTGCATAAGCGAGCTTCGATTAAAGGACCCTGGTGTTCGAAAATTAACAATTCCCGATAGGGCTGATTCATGCAACTTTATGATTTGTTTCATAGTGGTTGCTCAAACGATCTATACGGTGTTTGTGTGGCAGTTTCTGTCAGGCTATCATCGAATGTCATTGATTTCAAAGCGATTAATGATCGAATTTCATGTATTTGGATTCATGCGAAAACCTGTAATTTGTTCATTATTTCCGTGTTCGCTCCTTCTAATTGTGCTCTCGATACTATGAAAGACAGTTTTTTTGACGAATTGCAGAACTGCGTTGACAGTGCTCTATCTCATGACATTTTATTGGTTGGTATTGCTTTTAATTCGAAATTGGGCACTATTGGTATAGCAGAGCGAGTGACCGCTAGACCGTACACCAGCACAGGTGATTGCTGTCATAACGGTTTTTCATTAATGTCTTTTGTTATGTCGCGTAATTTATTTATTACGAACACTTATTTTAATCGGACGAAACATAAACAGTCTCATGGCGCTTAATGTTTAATCAGACTGATTAATTTCTAGTTCGATCCTGTTGGCCCTCCTCGATTTTAAACGTGCGCACCCGATGGAAAGACCTTGCGATTAATTCTAATCATGCTATGTTAACAGCATCTTTTCGTGTGAAAACGTCGTTGGCACGTAGACCGCTTGTGACAGTTGGTCATGATGTTAATAAATTAAAGTAGCCCGACGTGAAGGCACTATTTCAAAACTCGGTTGTTGACTCACTCCGTTCGTTCGTCCCGACGGACGATATTACAAGTCATTGAGAAAATCTGGTTACCTGTTTGAACTGTGTTTGCGCTGTACTTTTAAAACCTGATCGCCGTCGCTTGACTCACTGGATCAGTGAGGATACACTTCAATTAATTGACCAGCGTATTTCACTCGTTGTCGATGGTTGTGCTCGTGCATCACGAAAAAATGGTGGTTCTCTCAAGTCTGATCGCGAAAATTACTGGAACGAGTTTGCTGCAAATCTGGAGACTGCTAACGCTAAGGGCAACTCCAAGATTTTATTTCGATCTTTATATTCTGGCCGGTCGAACCAGGTCAGCTACGTGTTAAAATCAACTACCAGTGCTCCGATCTCGGAAAAAGAGCAAACTTGGGTCAGTTATTTCGACCGACTGTTAAACCACGACGGTGTGAACGGCGTAACGATAGATAGTTTTGACGGCTTCATAGATATAAATGACACACAATCTAGTATGAATAAGTTGTCGAAAGTGATTCGGACCCTTAAACCTTAAAAGCTCCTGGCGAAAGTATTATCATCGTTGGCATTTGGAAAGCAGCCCCAGCCGAACTGCTAAGTCACTTGTTGGCTTTAATGCACCGTGTTTGGTCGATCGAACAAATATCGAAACCTTGGGTGTACGCGCTAATCCTCTCATAAGGGATCGGTCTCTTGCTTCGAATTGTAGATGCATTTCGTTACTTGAATCGGAATGAAAATTTTAGAGCGTATAGTTGTATTCCGTGTGGGTGCAAGTGTGGACGCCATTTTGTGTCTTAACAAAGCTCGTTGTCGTCCTTCGCGAAAATGCGCAGAACAGACATTCTCGCTACGTTTACATCCTTGAAAGTCGCCACGAATTTCGTAGACCGACAATTGTGTGTTTCATGGACCTTTTGGCTGCATTTGACTCCGTAAATCGTGGTAATTTATTAGACGTGTTAGATGAAATGGGCATTCCGTATAAGCTCATTACGTTAATCCGTTGTTTGTCTGCTAGAACAACGAGCAAAGTTCACGTTTACAACCAAACATCTGAAGCGTTCGGCATTGCTTTTGGTGTGCGTCAAGGCTCCATATTATCACTTACTTTGTTTAATTGTGCAATTAACTGGTTGTTGAAAAAAGCTGCCGACGATTCGAATGATGGCGTCGAACTTTTTCTCAGCCGTCATTGTTTATATGAGCTCGACTTTGCGGACGATTTAGCTTTGATTGCCGAAAGTCCGGAATCTATTCAACGCATAGTTTCAAACGTCGAAAGATACGCTGCTAGGACCAACCTTATCATAAGTGTCCCTAAGACCAAAATTAGTCATTGTTGCTGTTTTGTCTTCCCTTAAATATCTCTACATGGTGGCTTGCTAAAGTGCGTAAATTTTTTTTAATATTTGGCTAGTGAAATTGGTGGTAGAAGAACGTCATGTATGGACATATAAGTTAATATTGCGAAGCCGCAGTTCGCACTCAGCAAACTGTACTTCAAACTATTGAAACGCGCGGACATTTCTATTAAGACCAAAACGAGAGTATACAACGCTTGCATCCGCAGCATCTTGCTGTACGGGTGTGAGTCGTGGCAAATACATGCGGCAGAAATTCGTCAACTCGATGTTTTCCAGCATCGCTGTTGGCGCACCTTCTTGCACATTCGGCAACATGACCACATAACAAATATCGCGGTTCGTGATCTTTTCGGAATTAAAAGGACAGTAAAAACTGCAACTAACGACCGTAAACTGTGGTGATTCCGACATTTACTGAGTATGGATGACCGCCGAACTTCCAAAATCGTTTTCCTTGCCGAACCAGACCCTGAATGGAACCGCCCTCCTGGAGTGGTATTCAAGGCATTGGATCGCTCGGTATCGCCTTTACTTGAGCGCTTTATCTGACATCCGTATCGTGTCGGACGAAAACGGCGGGACTGGAAAAATGAGTACATTGCATTTGCGCAAAATCATTTACAATGAGCGCAAATGGTGAAGAACATTTGATGTGGATAGCTTCCAAATCACGTAATCTGATGTCGAGGGCAAAAAGTCAGCCAACACTACAAACTCGATTAGTTCATCGCTTTACAATGAAGGCACTGACTAATGTATCAATTGAAGAACTAAATGGTTAATTGAACCATTATCAAAGTTTTGATTTGTATTTTCCTTTTTCAACTAATGTGCATTTCGTACAGTCTTAAACAAATTTTTGCCGCCACGGCGAACTGAACTTGGGTCGTTTTGAGTGTAAGCCTCGTGCGCCAACTACTACACTATCTGACAGCTGTTTCTCCGTGCTTCAAGGAACCTCGCAACACGAGCGAACAACAACACAAGCGCAAACGCTAACTGTACAACAGACTTGGTTAGTGCATCTCTTTACTATGCATGTGCGGTCAAATGTGTCCATTTAAGAACTTCATGGTTAAAATGGGAGATTTAGGAAATAGACTCAGTTATAGGCTAATTTATATGCAACACTAGGAATTTTGGTGCGAATACTACAGAATTAATGCGAAAGGAATATGTTTCATAGCTTGTTAACAGACGAATTGACTTTTCTAAAGCTGTAAATGCACATAATTATTACGTGGAGCCCGCAAGAGGACATTAAATGTTTAGGACGGGTTGAATATATTTCAGGATTAGGGGAAAGAATTTGTTTTATAGCCTGTTAATAGACGGATTGACATTTCTGAAGCTATCACTGCAGATAAATTTCATTGCCTGGTATACGTAATAGGCAACCAAGGTTTTGTATTTTACAGGGTAGGGCGAAAGGGATACGTTTCTTAGCCTGATAATACATGAATTTAGTTTTCCATTCCAATGGATATATCATTCATATTTTACTCTAATACATTTTTGCAAAGAAATAAAAGACTCATCATCCTAAAGTTTAAACCTGAGTCCACGTGTATTAATTTACCGACTTCCTCACCGATACCATTGCTGAAAAATCCCAGCTTAAATATTTTAAAACATGCATGCACTGTCGTCGCAAAAACCGAAATTGCTTTAAATTAAGACCTGGTACGTCATATTACATAGAGTTGCACTTATTTTTAAAACTTCGTGCAATCCTATCTAACGTTTCCGTTATTTTATGCATAACATCGCCAAATTTCTTTATTTACTGAAGTTGAGACCACCGATTTGGTTCATTGTGTATTCAGCGCAACGATTTCGTTAATATTTGGTGAATACCAGAGGAAATATTCTTTTTATTGCAATAAAATTCATAATCATGCGTGTACAACCAAATCGAACACAGTATAAACATGTTCTTTATTAACCACTTCAAATAGTGCCGCAGATAGAACTCTTTGTGTCTGTCAAATAATATAGAGAGGTTAGTTATGATAGGGTTATCTGATATGTAGCTTCCTGCAGCATGTGATCGTATAACTGTTAATTCCTTGCTGTGCTAACGCACATAATAGAATATATCAAATCCATACTCAAAATTTTACTGTTCAAATATACTATATACAAGCCGCAAGGCAGTGAGTAACGAAATATGAGTCCTAAATAAACTAATTCCTAATCTCTGTTAGTATGGTGAGTGCATAAATCAGAAGTTAAGTAACCTGAATTTGCTATATTATATCGTTACATATAGAACATTTTAGTGCACAGGTCATGGTAATATGTGAACTCCTATAATAATGCTCAAGTCGGGGAGGGGGGTGGAGGGCTGCCCCTTCCCGAACCCACCTCAGAAGTTTTTTAAAGATATAACGCTATGCCCCTCAGCTTGCCATGGGCCATCTTTGTCAAATTTATATTTTAATAAAACCTATGATTGGCAAAACCTATGAACTTGGGCCATCCTGGTCATAAATTTATATTTTAACCTTTGCAAAATATTTGCCACATTGTGAATTTTGCTTCTCGCTCCCCCCGCCCCAGGACCTTCCCCCGACCAATTTACACACCTGGGAGGCATGCCTTTCCATCCTGGAGGAGCCGGCTACTCTACCCTTACGGACATCGGAAATCGGTCCATTTATGACTTAAATGTTTAATATACCGCTCACGGTCATAAATTTCCACAATCTTTGGTATTCAGTAAACAAAATTTGAATATAATGATGCCAGCTATCACCCCGGTATTAGACATTTAATTGATGCTAATGGCCAGTAATTTGGCGAATAATCTCAGAATAAAAATAATACATTGCGGCAAATGTGCCGAAGTACCTCTTACTTACCTGGTTTATATTTTCTTACGATTTGTAGAAACAGCCGCACGACAAAGATTACATCACCGAAGATTTTTTAAAAATTTCAAAGAAATTATACCAAACATTATTGCTTAGGTACATACATGCATGAGATCCGAAGTCTCAGAGAGATAGTGTATGCTTCGGGGAGGGGGAAGGCCTCCCGGGGGACGGGACCAGCTTGTTGACGAGGGAATGCAGGTCGTCATGAGTATTAATTTTCAAATTTTTTGAGACGCAAATTTTTTCTTAATTTTTGCTAATTTTTGCTCCATTCTTGACAATTTTCCCCTTCTTTTTGCGAAAAGTTTTTGCGCGCGAGGGATGGGACTCGGGGCTGATGCGGAGCCATAAGGTGGGAAGGCCTACATGTCAGCGGATCGGCTTCGACCCGAGGGGAAGTCTCAGATGAGGAGATAATCTTCATTCTCTCCCTCTGAGCATGAATGCTTAGTCGTAATTCCGACAGGTAAAGCGTTTTGTGTTTCATTTACTGCGGATTTTGACTTATGATATACTAAATTTTAAAGTTGAATATATATCATTGTCTTTTCCTGTCTATTTATTTTCTGTAGATGCTATAATGATACAGTGTTGCATTTGACAGTCCTTATCCCGAAATAATGAAAACAAATACTGACGTAATAAGATTTAATATTAACGGAAAAACATTTTCGATTCTCTCCGACAGCCTTAGTCGGCTTCCAACAACGGTACTTGGCCGTTTTGCACTTGCTTCTCACAAAGAGCGGGTCCTTGAACCTGATGTTTTATACCTTGACGACACCGGCGAGTACTATTTCGACCGATCTGCAGTTATGTTCGAGGCGTTGTTAGGCTTTTATCGAAACTATCATAATCTAGCCCAGCGAAATCACCTGGGTGACACGGCAGTGAACGTCGAGGTAAAGCTTCATGTTCCTGATTCGATATGCGGACGCGCATTTGCCGACGAATTGATGTATTGGAATATTCCGCTGTCTGCTGTTAGTCGCTGCTGTTTTTCGAAAATAGGACGTAATGGCAATGAGTTTGTCCGTGATCAAATAGGTGGTCCAGATAAAGAATCTGACGGCGGTGAAATTTCTATGGCAAGCTCTGTGCCAGATCTGGTTAATTCTAGCAAACGCAATATAAAATTGAATCGCTGCATCACTGATGGTACGCAATATAAGGACACTTTACAAAACAGTATCACCATTAGACAAGAGATTATACGAAACATCGTCAATGCCAGAGAAGATTCCGGTACACGGTGTAGCCTAGCACCATTGCCACAAACGCCTAAGTCTATTTGTGGAAATGTTACATGCGGATCTTTAAAGGATGTCAACAACAAATCGCCTATAAATGGTCGTGGTGGCAAAAAAGCAAACAGGATACAACGCTGCTATAAAAATTGTCAGGCGATGCCGCAATCTTTTCGTAAGAAACTGTGGACGACGTTGGAAGATCCAACAAGTTCTGTTCTTGCAATGGTACAAGTTTTAGATTAAGAAATATCGTGATCACTGTAGACAGATTTCAAAAAATTGTAGCGTAAATAATATTCATCTACTTAAAATTTTAAGGGAAGTAAAATTCACTAAAATTATTACAATTATGCAAAATCAGTAGTTTTTAAATTTAAAAATAACTCCGGTGTTCTACCACAACTATATTAGCCAAGAGGTAATAACTATCCAAGCCAACGATGTTTGTGATATGTAAATCTTGTTATGCTACAGGGTATTTAGTTTGTCGGTTGACGAAGCACTAGAGCCACAATTGCTTGACGTCCAACATTTGTCATTTAAGTATTTGGCATGGACCAGTGTGAAAGCGAACCAGTATGGCAACAGCGGCGAAAGCCTTTGGTCGGCCACTTGAGAATTTTTGCAGCCGGCTGCCATGGCCGGCTGGAAATTTTCAGACCGCCGCGCATCCGACCGTTTCACTTCAAAACCAGTCGTTGCCCAATACCACTCATGACCGAACATAATAGCGAGCTTTGTTGGATTTTATATTTCAAACTCAATCTTTTACAGCGTATAACTAACATTAAACACTAAATACTATAACATTAAAAACTTAATATATATTCATTTTCCAAAATTCCGATTATTCTAAATTTGACGAAATAATAAATAACAAGTTTTCTTATCCGAAATTGCAATCGTAGACTGAAACATTTATCTTCTGTCCGAAACATATTTTTTTATATGTTAAGTCAGTGTTATGAAGAAATATTAATGGCGATGCCGTTTTTATATACTAAGTCTTAACAATTAGGCTATGTTTCACATATTATATAAGACTTAAACTAAACCTAGGCTTAGGAGTCGCTGGGTAGTGGACCGAAACACCCCATTAAGTTCATCTTTTTTATCCCTAAACTGGAAATTTTGGTTTCAATTCTGTAAATTAGCTATAAATTAAGGTTTGGGGACATTGATGCACCGATGAACTTTGGCATAAGTACATTGAGACATCCTCAGGACTTAGACGCTCATATTTGGGATATGATAAAAAATCTATCGTCACCTTGGCCTAAAAAGATACATATTTACCCTTTAACCACAATCTGATTTGTTCTTCATGACACGAAACATTCCACCAAACGCAGGCTACAGGAATGTTAGCATACATATTTATAATTAGCCCTTGTCTGTAGATATGTAACATGCCTGAGTATCATCAATAGGAAGCAAAACTTACCTGATTGCAATAAGCAATGATTTTTTGCTCATTTCGGAGTCAAAAATATTTTACAGAACAGTCCCAAATATCACCATCGGTAATCATGAAACGAATCATTGTTCCAAACACACGACAGGCATATATTAACATTTTGCGACCCATTCCTCACTCCCTGAAAATAGGTTTCTCTGAAATCTAAAAGATTTTTTTTCAAACCGCAAGAATGTTTTTTTCAAAATTCAAAGAACTATTCTTTTAAATTTCAAAGGTAATTCTTAATAAGATAATATTTAAAAAATAATTCTTTGAAATTTAAAGAAATATTCTTTGAATTTTAAATCAATATATGGTGGTGTAAGAAACAAAGAAAATTCTTTAAATTTCATAGAAACTATTTTGAGTGTAGTTATGCAGATTTCGTTACTGTGTTTTTTCAGTTTCAGCAAAAAATTCCTTGATTTGGGCAATATATATAATTTAACAGGTCCTAATGCTGTTCTCGTGCGCCGTTATCATTGCAACGGTTGTGGTTCTTGTTCTGGGCTCGTTGTCCCAATTTCAGCGACCGGATCCGCTAAACAACGCAACAACAACGACACTAGCAGCTCTTGAGTATGCTGATACTGCATGTGTAATTTGGTTCACCATCGAATACGTGGCTCGTTTGCTGTCGGCACCAGCTCGATGGAGCTATGTTAAAAGTGCAATGTCAATCATTGATCTATTTGCAATTGCACCGTTCTATTTCGAGCTTGCACTGTCGGCAATCGGTATTCATAGCAAATCGTTTCAAGATTTACGTCGCTCGTTGCTTGTTGTACGAATGTTGCGCGTACTTCGCGTTCTTCGCGTACTTCGAGTCCTCAAAGTTGCACGTTATTCCCGAGGATTTCAGTCGATGGGTGAAACATTGTTTAAATCGTGGCGTGAATTAACGCTGCTTGTTTTGTTTATATTGACAACGAATTTAATTTTTTCAACGCTAATGTATTTTATTGAATTTGAGGCCGCGGGAACATTTTTTTACAGCATACCTGCAGCATCGTGGTGGTGTATTATAACAATGACAACAGTTGGGTAAGTTCCTCGAGTGGGCTACAGAGATGTTTGCTTTAATTGTTCCTATACTAGACGTAGTAGGCCAAATCTGAAACTTTGTTCGAACTGTTATCCGATGAACACTTATAGCTATCCAGTACAAAAACTTAAATCTGTCTCTAAGAGTTTATGTATAATTTCCAGTGTATTCAAGAATCAAGAGTTTTGTCGTTTTTGTTTTTCTTAAATGAAAAATGGTATATTAAGATAATTGCCTTGTGTATGTAATGCAACCATTATCTGATTTTCTTCCTTTTTCAAAGTCATTCATGTTGCCTCTTCAATACGTATATATTAAGAATATTGATCCACACTTAAATTTAGAAAATTTTATCTAATTACTTTTTCTTGAGTAGTTTCATGTCAGAGTTATGCATTATCAGGGTCCAAGGTTCCAGGACGGGGGAGCCGGGTTCTAGGAGAAAAGTGGGCAATCGCCCTGCCACCTGGGCAGGATCAGCCGGTCGCCAGGGGAGGGTGATGCGGCGCCTTCGGCACCAATCGGTTCGATGGCTGCGACGTCGCCAAGAGAGGGCTTTTGTTTATATATAGCATGTTTTAAACAACAATCATACAAGTGGGCGTGGCCAAGTGGGTGGCATGGCGGCTCTCTTTGCGAGATTATAAAAAATGAAGCACACGTTTATTTATGCCAGGTGGAGTCAAGCTACGCCCCACAAACCAAATTCTGTGCACCCCCTCTTCGAAAAGCTCCGACAACGTCCATGAATCATACCAATCACAAAATTAGTCATAAGTTAATTTCCAGAGATGTAACATAGTATGAGTCGCAAGGACTGTTTAACGTCACTGCTTTAGGATCTAGGCCCTATAGTTCGGCTTGGAACAATAAAGATTTTGTTTCACGCTCTGAGGTTAAATAAATATGATCTGACAATGTCAATTTCAACGTTGGGACTGTAAATAGTTGCAACTTTATTGAAAATTTCACATTCAGACATAAATCCAACATTATTATACGTAATACTGCATACGAATATATCTACTGCCGAGCAATCGAACGAAAGTCTTGGGTTCCGCTACTGAATTTATAGATTACCGTGAACAAATTTGAACAAAATTTAATTCAATTGAACCGTGCTATTTATATTTAGTATCATGTGAAAATTTGTTAAAATTTTAGTTATGGTGACGTATATCCGATTACAATTCTGGGCAAAATAGTCGCATCGATGGTGAGCATATCTGGAATTATTCTTCTGGCGTTTCCAATTTCGGTTATTGTCGATAAATTTCATCAAACCTATTATGAAGATTATAACGGTGAAAAAATTGCTGACGAAATTGAAGGATATGACGACGACGATGATGATGGTGATGGTGACGGAAACAGTGACAAATGTGATTCGTGTTGTAGTATAACTGATGAAGAACAATACGTAACTGAACGAGTAGCGACACATT
>JASANE010013310.1:0-22206 GCA_030248225.1 Trileptium ribeirensis
GGGGTGCACCAATATCAAACTGGAGTTGGGCACAAATATCGAACTGGAGGGGGCACCAATATCAAAATAAAGGCGGGCAACAATATCAAGCTAGAGAGGACACCAATATCAAGCTGGAAGGGACACCAATAACAAACTGAAGGGAGCACAATTATCAAACTGGAGGGGGTACCACTATCAAACTGGATGGAAGCACTACTATCAAACTGAAGGAGGCACCAATATCAGACTGGAGGGGGGCACTAACATAAAACTGGAGGAGATACCAATATCAAACTGGAGGGGGGCACAAATATCAACCTGGAGGGGTCACTAATATCTAGATGGAAGGGAGCACAACTATCTAACTGGAGGGGCACCAATATCAAAATGGAGGGGGGCACCAATATCAAACTGAAGAGGGCCAATATCAAACTAGAGGGGGCACCAATATCAGACTGGAGGCGGCACCGTTATCAAACTCGGCGAGCATTATATTGTTGCTACATTACCGACTAGCTGCTTTTGACGCAGCAATAACTTGACCGTTCTGCGGTTGTGCAACACAAGCCAATATTATTGTAGCGGCAATATTTTTGCTTCTGATATTGAGGGTGCAATAAAGATCAATGTTATTGTAGCAGCATTATTTTAGCTTGTGCTATTGATTGCGCTATATTTGTAATAACATAATGCCATGACAATATCCTTTTCTTATACAATGATCGCTGTAATAGCTTACGGTGCGCAATTCGTGGACGCACTTCTGTTTGAATGATGCATGAATACCAATAATTTGAAAATACAGCGAAAACAGCTATCACTTTAAAGTTATTTTGTGGAAGGACATAGACATTAAGAAATGTCGAATATAGGATAGATAAGCTCTCAGAATTAAGGTGATATAAGCTAATAAAACGGATTAGTATGTCCCAATGAACAATAAGAATATATCACCTTTTGGCATTACTTCTATGGAAATGATACTACATGCTGCACTGGGACCGTTGCGTTGAAATGTGGAGTATCGCAGTAATATATAGCCCGATAACAATGAAATTGTGTACTGCTCATTAACTAAACAATTAAGTTATAAATTAAGCAATTTTTGAGATTTAATATAGCTGTTGGGAAACGTACAATTTGGTGGGGCGTTTGTTGGAAAACGTGCATTTTGATGATGCATTTGTAATCCCTTGCATGTATGCAGAGGAGGTTGTCATGGTTCTAGCCACAGTCCTAGAGATTTCAGTTTGGACAATTTCGTATACGTGATTATCACACTTCTAACAAACACTGTAATCTAAAACAGCATCAGCGGACGATTCAATAGCTTCCGATGTGTAAGATTTTCAACACAATGTCTGATGTATAAATGTAACCTCGAAATTATATAAAAACGTTTGTAAACTATGAAACATTAAGAAAACAGCATTGTGTTTTGTATTTTACATCATCGATATTGATTGTATTAAAAATTTCGCGCCATTCAACCAGCCCCACGCTCTTCCACGCGACGCCGACAAACGACCACGGCAAACCCGAAAAACGAGCACCCACAAGCAAATCCCAACCCCAGCCACGCCCACACCCAAAAACCCAAACCCCCCCAACCAACCAAAAACCAAACCCATCCAACACCAACCCTCACACCCTACCAAGCCAAACCCCAACAACACAAAAACAAACAACAAAAAAAAGACACAAAGAACACACCCCCCACAAAAAAAAAACACACCCAGCAACAAAATATATAGACAACAAAAACAACAAAAAACCAAAAAGAAAAAAAAATAAAAAAAATGATCATAAAAAGAAAACAAAAAAAAAAAAAATAAGAAAAAAAAAATAAAAAAATAAAAAAAAAAAAAAAACACACAACAAAAACAAAAAAAAATAAATATAAATATATAAAAAAAATACAATAATATTAATAATATAATATAATACCACAAAAAAAATAAAAATAAAAACATATAATAAAAAAAAAAAAAAATATTAAAATAAAATATAAAATAAAATAAAAATAAAAAAAAAAAAAAAAAAAAAAAAAAGAAAAACAAAAAAAAAAAAAAAAAAAAAATAAAAAAATAAAAAAAATTAAAAACGTAGAAAATATATAAAAAAAAAAAAAAAAAAAAAAAAAAAAATATTATAATAAAAAAAAAAAAATAAAATAAAAAAAAAAAAAAAAAAAAAAAAAAAAAAAAAAAAAAAAAATATTAATCAAAAAACTAGCTATCTAATTAATTTCGATAAGATTATTTCGTTTTTTAAAAAGTTGGAAATACGAAATTAAATTTTAATAAACTGTGTTAATACTGTGCAGCATATATTGTATAATGCTTGTATTGTGCATGACGGGTATCAATATAAATATGATTTGACTACGAGATATTCATTTTATTTTAGCATTCACGCGGAAAAGGGAGATTTGTAATTTTCGTAAATACTATGTGTAGACACGCAACGGTAACAATTGTATAAGTGCAGGTAATAAATTTTGTCAAAACAATTTGGTACTGTAAAAATTCACTATATAGTTTAATATTTTTTGGATTTGTATTTTATGAACGAAACCCTATGTTGAACCGGATTAAGGATGATTTAGGTATCCTACTCTTTCCCTGGTGAAAGCAAAAATGGTTATACAGTCACATGTTCAGGCGCTGTAAGACTCAACAGACTCAGACTCGACAGAGAACCGGTTACTGAGATAACAATGTTATAAGATGTGACAACATCGTTGTGTCAAAATGGAACTTCCTAATTTAAGGCGACTGTTCATGCTTAAGATTGTAGAAAAATTGAATAATTCACAAAATTAAAAATTGTCGACAGCCAACGGAAACGAGTTAATGGCGTGAACCATTGAGAAGTGTTAGGTAGGCCCAATTATTGTGGTTGTTTTTGTCTAGTCCGACCATGACAAATTTACAGATACTGGTTAGCCGATGTCTGTAAGTAACATATAAACTGCATATATCAATTAAATTTGGATCAAAATTGATGGTTTGGTGAGCTCAACCATGACCGGCTGTTGTTTAGTTGCCCATGCCTTGGCGCAACTTTCGCAAACACCTCGGTTAGCCATCGCCTACACCAAATTACTCGTAGTGGGGGGCAAGGGAAATACAGGCTATGCCGTTTTCGATTACCTGGAAAAAGAAAAGATGCAGAAGACAAATTTAATTGCATAGCAATGCTCAGAGTTCATTCTGAAAAACTATATTTCGTAGAATATCAATGTCAACTAGTAAATTCGTTTGGTAACAGTTTGCCATGTGTTAGCTGAATAGGATAACAGTAGAACGACATGGAAATTTGCCTGATTGAGCTAATGCAGCGTTTACGTTATAAGTTGCCCACCACGTGGAAGTTTTGTCCATGTACAGCCTGCGTAACACCGTTAACGATTAAGTGTACGGAACACGAACACTGTGTTCTAAGCAATCATTTATGGTGTTTCTTACACCATCAGCATTTATGTATGGTGTCATGGACACCGTAAACTTATTACTAGCAGTGAAAAAATCGTTTGGGAAGATGCCTTGTTGAGTTTGCTTTGTAAGGAGTTTATACAGTACACGATTTGCCCTTGTACTTCTTACGCATACCTTTAAAGCGAATGGCTCATGTGATGCAGTCAATTAGCCTGAATAATTATAAATATCACTTAGCTAATTTTCCGTCTATTCTTAAAAACTGTTCATGCATTGGGCGTCCAAGATATTATAGTGTATTGTACACGGTATCCGCGATACCATTACTTGTGCTGCATAGTATATCCTTCCGAATACCATGCACCATGGTATGGTCGTGATCACACAAGGACAACTCTTCCACATGGCAGTCGTTTTATAACGTGATTGCCGCATAAGTTGGCTGTGTGACATGTTTCAATTCGTCGACATAGAGTTTGTAATATACAGCGCATTGAACAGCTGTCCAGCACAAAATAAAACAGATTTGAAAATTGTAGTAACCAAATAAATTGTAGCAATTATTGTATATATAGCGGGAACTGGAATGAATAAACCCTCATGTGCTTGGAATGTCCATCCATATGCCTGGGGCTGTGCTACTGTCTACTGTCCTATTTGGTATAATGAAGTGCACTCACTCCCCAAACAGAACGAGTAGCAGGCTTACGGTTCATCATGGATTGCAACAATAATCCGCTTCATGAAATATGCTTGATGGCGATAGAAATAAGACATAACGAGTACTAGCATTGCAGCAATAATGGGTCTATAAGTGGTGGACGTTTACCCCACCCAAGATTAGGACACGTCCTCGAGAAACGGAATGAAAAATTTGAAAAAATCTGCACTTGCTTGCGTACCCTCGGAGGAATTACATACCCTTCTAAGCCGATGAAGTTTCTTGTGCACCTACTGCGCATAGTTAAAGCTAACCGCGCAATTAGTACCTACATTTTGACTGAGCGATTTCCAACTATGAGCTTGCCTACAAATTAATCCGTCGCTTCACCTGCAGTTTTGCGTATACAAAAATACTAAACATTCGAACTGATATTATTACGTGTATAATTAAAAACATACTTGTAAACTAAAACAAAAAATATCACCAATAGTAGTCCATATAAAATTTCGTACTGTTTAAACAGTTTTAACAAACTTTTCATTATAATTATACGCGAATTTGTCGTGAAAGAAAAATGTCTGTAGGTTTAAATACGATTAATAAAATACATCGAAAGTTCTCAATAGTAAACCGTGGGTTATGAGCTAAAGTGGCAGTCGGATCAATTTTTCCCGGGACGAACGGACCCGACTCAACCAACAGCCAACTCAACCCGACCCGCTCCGACATAATAAAACTTTATAAAGCTGACTTGCTTGAAAGCGGAAACTAATTATATATATTATAAATATGGTAACACTTAAACGCCGAATACATGATGAATATGAAGAAAACCTGTAACTTGATCCTGTAATTATTGGCTAAATTGTTTGAATTCCAAAATGCGGAAGTATTTAACAATTTCAACATACACAAATCCATGCCATCCTATCTCTTAAGACATGATGGACGACCATTATGCACATGTGATATCTAGCAATACCAATTGTATGTGTTTAATCGATGCCACAAAATTTCTTACACGGCACCTCCAAGCTATACTCCTGCGGACCGGGAACTTTTTAATACCTCTTTCTCCAATTTTTAGGATGCAGCCTTGATTCTGGCCCACTTAATACCGTTCACCTTACCTCAGAATATATCCGTTGAATAACAATGCCGTCAACTCCAATCGGATTACGAACTATAGCGCGGTACAATGTAGGAATTCGCATTTTGAGAATAATTTGTACGGACGATTGTTAAACAAAACGCCTTTATTTGAAAAAAGCATTGCCTGCCATTAATTAATATTCTACGTTAGCATCTACTCAAAACATTTGAAGATACAACTTCACTTTTCACGCAATTTTGTGTCAATCAAGCTTTTAGTAATCCAGAAATTACTGTTTAGTTTCACAGCACATAAACAGCGTCACTAGTGTATTATACGCACTGTTACGACGAATTTATTTGAAAAAAGCATTAACAGCCATTAATTAATATTCTACGTTAGCATCTACTCAAAACATTTGAAGTTACACCCTCACTTTTCTCGCAATTTTGTGTCAGTCAAGCTTTTAGTAATCCAGAACTTACTGTTTAGTTTCACAGCACATAAACAGAGTCAGTAGTGCATTAAACGCATTGTCACGACTTTATTTGAAAAAACATTAACGGCCATTAATTAATATTCTACGTTAGCATCTACTCAAAACATTTGAAGTTACAACCTCACTTTTCGCGCAATTTTGTGTCAGTCAAGCTATTAGTAATCCAGATCTTACTTTTTAGTTTCACAGCACATGAACAGCGTCACTAGTGTATTAAACCCATTGTCACGTAGAAAGCGACTATGTGCTTGTAAAGTCGAAATGTATAATTTTTCAGTACTTTTAATGATTTTAAGAACTAATAACTTTTGCTGTAGGGCAAAAGAATGTAAACGCAATCCATGCTTGCTTTATTGTGAGTACAATTTGTTCCGGAAATTGTTTTGCGTATATGTTCTATCTTAAATAATTATCCATAACCAAACTTCATTCTAAATGAAAATATAAATGCTTTTTAAATATAAATATTTGAGCAAAGGTTAACTGGGACATTTAGGCTGAAAATTGCTGAAAATTGGGCGTGGCAGGCTAACAGTTTTGCCTCAGTTGACGAAGACATGTTCGTTCAGTGCGTTAAAGTTTTTACACATAGTCTCTCAGAGTTAGAGATATTAACACCAAGAAGATGGTATACATATACACAAAATGCTGTAATGCCCAAGTACTCCAATATGCGGCCGCTAATATGGTTAAACCTTTAGTTCTTAAGCTGACACATTTGGCAACGTATGCATTGCAGCGGAATGCGGTGACCGAGTTTGTCGTGCCGCGTGAGTTGGCGCTTATGTTGTTTGCTCGTTTCGTAAGGTTCCGTAAGGAGCCGACCAACAGGTCCCAGATAGTGTAGCAACTAGAGTACGAGGGTCGCGCCAAGACGATTCAGATTCAGTCCGCCACAGCGCAAAGTTTGCCCACTGCTGTACGAAATACACATTAGTTTAAAAACGAGTGGGTTAATCAAAAATTATTTTATCGCTCGATCAACCATTTAATTCTTAAATTGATTCATTCCTCAGCGCTTATTGCAATGCAGTGCACTAACCAAGTGCAGTATGCGTTTCGCGTGCGTTATTGTTCGCTTGCTTTGTGATGCTCCTTAAAGAACGGAGTAGCAGCTCACAGATAGCGTAGGGGCTAGTGTATGAGGCTCGCACCAAAACGAATCAGGTGCAGTTCGCCGAGGAGGCAAAAGCTTGCTCGCGACTGTATGAAATATACATTAGTTTAAGAACGAAAGGTTAAAATTACAAATCGTTTTCATTTGGGTTGTCAAAGTCAAAGGCGTATGAGTATTATGGATTAAAACGATTCGATTAAATTGGCTTGCCTATGGAAATGTTTTATATTGACATGTCGCTTGATGGACGCTCACATACCTGCTTAATTCTCAAATGTACGGGTCTTCTAAATGACGTTCCAACATCACAGATTTATATCAACTTTACTATACAACGAATACAAGTGGCACAACTGTGAACAGCAATTTTGCACAGTTCAGTTCATGATTTTGACAAAAGGATAACCACTCAGGCACCTAACAGACTCATTCATAAATCGATTTGTTTGCTATCGGCAAAATTCAAAACCTATTGGTTGTTGCGACAAACTAATGCAAACTAGTCTTGAAATTGCAATCATGTTTATGATCACATCTTGTACGTTAATGCGTAACGCAGATGATACCGATTCGAATACCTGTGTACAGAACGCAAAATTTCGGTCAAACTATGTCAATATGAAACTCCAAATATGGATAGATACAGAACAAACATTTTAACAGTTTAGTAAGGCTGAAATCTGGAAAAGCGGTACAAATTGCACGCTGCGTCCGCAAACTTAAATATATGTAGACATATTTTTAGCAATTGTATATTAACTATGGTGCATCAATGTAATTGCCGTTGGAGCATAGTACTACACGCCTATGTGAAATCTAGAAATATATGCACTCGAAATACCAACGCGTCACTGCCAGTACAAGGAACTGAAACTACTAACACAACTATCATGACGCTTTAATTTAACCCATTTAGGGAACTTGTTTCAAACCAAATTTTTTCTATTACAATTATACTACTTTACTTTAGAAATTTGGAAAATGAAGCATGTTTATTTGAACCCGACTTGAGCCCAGTCGATCCGTGGGTGGACACCTCAACCCTACGTTACACGACCCGATCTCCACTCCGCCCGACCCGAATGACATATTTACTATAAACATCTGAAAGGTTAGATCATTTCACGAAAGGCGGTAACACAGTTTTTTAAGAAATCCATCATTTTCAAGAGCCTCATGTTGATACATAACATTCAGATCCATCCATGTCTATATGGCTATATATATGCAAATATGCACGTTTTCACTTTCGATATTGCACGTGCATATTGCAAACACCAAGATACATATAAATTTATTACAAACTTACAATGTACAATCACATATTTGAAAGGTTAGATACACATTGTTACGTTACACTAGTGAATATGTGCACATTAATATATTTCAGGCTTTAATGCATATATATTTATATTCGGCTGGTCAGTTATATCTCAAGAACGAATGAAGATATTGTTATTTATGCATCTTTTGCGTTTGAGTCTTTTGCATACTATTATAGCGTTTCGAGATTCCCTATGAACATTTTTCTAATCAGCCCAACCATAGGGTATAGGGATATAGAGAGTATATAGTTTCCATAAAAAAGAACATCAACAGTTTTGTGCCCTAAAGGAAGACGTTTTAAGATATATCTCAACACGCAGGTATCGATCGAACGAACCAACGAATTGTTATTTATATCCCACCTTTCATCCAGAGGTTATGCAAGGCGGTGCTCGAAGCCTGTTATTGTTTGGCTGGCTGGAAGATTGATTTTGCTAATTTGATGGCAGTCGGAAGTACGCGTCAAAAAGTCGCACTTTTTGGCATAATTTGGAATAGTTTGTTTTGCTATTTGTAGGGAGTGTAGTCGCGAACAGCTGAATTTGGTGATTGGTGCTTTTGATTGTTTGGACTCCTCCGTGACTATTGCTGACTACTGAAGGTCATTGAGGACTTGGCGGCGACATGTTCTTATTGCCCAATGCTGAGGTGGCGGTTGGCGCTCCGCTGCCGCTATAAGCTCGTTGATGCCAGGAACGTTGCTGTTGCTGGCAGAGGTGATGTATCGGCGAACCAAGCTGTTCTGGCGCTCTTTGATGGTTTGGAGCGGCATTAACTGATTGGGCCAGTCTACGGGTGTGTAGTGCGGCAGCCGACTGGCTATTCGAACAGCCTTGTTCTGAACCCTTTGAAGCTGTAGTTGATGGCATGTGGCCACGCCGCAGAAGGCTACTGCTCCGTATTCGAGGACAGGTCTGATGGACTGTTTGTAGAAGTAAATCAGAGTTACTGGTTCGGGGCCCCAGTCTGTTCCAGCCATTGATTTGAGTATTTGCAGGCGCAGCAGAGCTGTTGTTCTTATATCCTCTGTGTGTTGTCTTAAAGTCACACCGTGGTCGAAAGTTATGCCGAGGAATCTTGCGCTGGTGCACAAATTCAGGCGATTATCGTGAAGCTGTATTTGAAGAGGCCTGCCTTTTTGTTCTGTTTTGAATCTGGTGGCGCTGGAAAAGTAGATAAATTTGGTCTTTGTGGGATTGATTTTGATTTTCCACTTGGAGCAGTATTCTGATATTTGATCTGTCTGTTCTTGAAGTAGACGTAACGCCGTACAAATGTAATAGTGGTAGGACCGTAGCGCAACGTCGTCAACGAATTGGCTGGTTCTGACTATGTCGTTGTTGGCCGTTGGCAGGTCATTGATAAACAACAGATAAAGCAACGGGCTGATTACGCCGCCTTATGGCACACCGGCTTTTGGCGTGAAGGATGTTGGCCTTGTCGTGTTTACAGCTACACAGCATTGTCTATCGTGCAAGAAGCTGTGGATCCACTTCAGCTCTATTGGTCTGATCTCGTTGGCAAATTGGTGATGTATCTTATAGAGTAGGCCTTGGTGCTATACGGAGTCGAACGCCTTTTCCATGTCCGCGAAAAGGGCAAAGCAGTGTTTCTTCTCTATTCGTGCTTTGATTGCGTCGGTGGCCAATCTCAGCAGCTGGTCGGTTGTTGATCGGTGGGACCGGCAACCACTCTGTGCTGGATTGAGCGCATTAGCGTTCTCGAGGCGGTTACGGATTCTTTTGGCAATCATGCGTTCGAACAGTTTGCCGATGATTGAGAGGAGAGTGATAGGTCGGTAAGACGACACCAGGTGTGGGTCTTTGCCCGGCTTGATTATCGTTCTTATGACGCCGCGTTTCTAGCGCTTTGGGTGATATCCCCCTGTATAGCACGATTGAAATAGCTGTAGTAGCTGGTTGAAGAATTGTCCTGGTACTTTCCGTAACTGAATTAAACAAATGCCGTCTTCGCCAGGTGGTTTGTTCTTGGTGTCGTTTAATGCGCTGGTAAGTTCGTCTGAACTTACCTGGTCGTTTGGTTCTTCTATGGCGGTAGCTGGTCTGCGAGCTTGATCGATTGTGGCATTGTACCAGTCATCAATTTGTTCTTGATGTTTTGTGTCGAAGTGCCGTGACATTTGCGCAGGTATCGTGTTTGCCTAATCCACAACTTTGCTTGAAACCATTTTTGTCAGACACATATAAAGATATATAGACGTAAAACAGCAGCCCAAAGACACCCCTGTAAATCCTTTATATATATAGATATATTACACATATATATATTACATCCACTATTTAAATTATTGAGTTAGTAATTCGGTAAACAAATCTGTTAGCGGGATACTCTTTTAGAGTGATCCGCAACCGCAATCTCAAAGTTATGTATTATTTAATGGTTAGAGTTGTAACGGTTTAAATATTTTTATTTTAGATGGTAAATGTTTTCTATTTCATTGAAAACAGTGACTTTATTCATTCAAACATATCTATATCCGGTGCACCCTCTTTAGAACGGTACGATATCTCCAGAGATCACCCAGTCCACCAAAACACGGAAGATTTACTGGTATTCAATATAAAATGCTTAAAATTTGTTTATTTATGCTTGTAAGATTCTCGAGTTTCTTAAAATGATAGCATAATTCAAGCGTATCTGTGACCAGTGCACCTTTTTGTATAGTCACGTGTATATTCTTTGCACCCTTCCCCCAATAGTAATGATCGTGTATGGTGTTGTCTGTTATAATAGAATATTTAAATTGTCTAACCGGCTATTATAAGAGTCGGGCGTCTCGCAAATGTACCGCTACCTGCTCAGTCGAGAGTTGACTCATATTCTCGCAATCGGAAGCTGCACTGCAACTGATGGGTTATCAACGTCATTAAATTTTTATATGTCTGTGATACTCCTCTATTTAAAGTGAGTTCGGAAAATCAATCGCTGCAATATGCAACTAAGTGACATAAAATATAGCAATTTTTCACTGTTATGTCTCAGTGTTGAAATATATCAATACTTCAGCTTATGTGAATAATAAGTCAAGAAGCTATGAGTAGCCATATTCAGATTTTTTGATGCATTAACGAGTTTACGGACATAATACGTATAATTTTGGCTTTTTAGAACACAGTTTTGTCCACTAATTTCTTAGTAATGAGGGGATTGCTTACAAATTTAACAGCATGAGTATGTCACCATAATACCAAATCAAATCATTTCCAATCAATATGTGCGCAAAATTAATAACCGCAAAAATTTACACAAAATTTACGCAAAATTTGAACACAAGCAGAGCTACATGCTGTTTCTATTGGCGTAAAATATATTGTGGTGATATTGATTTGGTGCGCTTTGGATCTAAACTGAACTAGCTCTGGAAATATTTAAAAATGACAGCAACATTATATACACGATATTGGCCAAAACAAGGTAAATTTGACACTATTCAAGCACGTTGTTTTACGTTGTCAATTGTGTTAAAACCTTAACTCACTAAGTTAACAGCTTGCAAGTTTACAGATTAAAATAATATCACAATCCCAAATGATTTTAGCCGTGAACATTGTCATTGTTCCACCCCTGCTTGCAAACAGAAGGAGATACATAAAAATGATTTTATCTGTTAGTGCCAGGCCACGATCGCATCCTATGGTTAAAATTGAGAAAATTCTGACAACCCATTCTTGAATTATTAATGTTGCAATATAAATTTTGTTTTAGTACTGTATATCACAGCTGCAATCTATATTATTCTGCGTATGCTTGTCGCCGATAGCCATTTTCAAGACACTTGGTAAAGGTGTCATTACCACGTTACCTTCAGTCATAATCTAAAAAAAGATCACAATTTTGTTGTTTGAATTGCTGTTTACATGCACTATATATCCTTGTATTTTGAGCATTAATATGCATAAAAAGTTGCGAAACCCTCCACTACTGTTTTCATTTTGGTACAATTTATATGCTTCGTCTTTTTAGTCAATCGTAAGGTCTCTAACCAAACGATGAAACCTAACTCATATATTTCAATACCATGACCTCCACGCTATTACTAATTACAAAGCAAAAATCTTATCACTATTCCAATTTATTTATATTTTATTGCTACTCAAATTTTTCAATTACTGTGCTCCATTGCTGTACCACTATTCAGTTTATATTGTGTTGCAATTTGGTTGACTGAAAACTCTATCATTGGCAAAATAATTGTTTTTCAATCAACTAAGTACAACTTAGAGTAAGCTTAGAGAAAAAGAATTCTTTATTTTTGAAATATCAATAGTTTCCATTACAACAGAATGGTTTTAAATTTATAATTATTGATTTCCAAAGACTCCGTTATAGAATTGAAATATGCTAGTTTTGCGTGCTTTAAAAATTTTATGAAAGCGCGTCTGGGCCTAGCGGTGGTGAATACAAATCTAACAATTTTGCGGGTATCCGCAGGCTCGAAAATTTTGTTGCACCCACACCTTTACAGCTGCACTCTGATTTCTTTTCAGTATCTTTAATAAACTTTTATTCAACGTATTCTGAATGTTTCTACAAGGTTCTACGAGATTCTAGTTTTCTAGGAGGGCTAAAGGTTTTTGTAATTATGTTATCAGTAACATTTATCTTTCTATCTAAATCAAAATTTTTGTGTTTTTGAAAGGCCGTTTTCAGGTAATTTTAGAAATTGTCAAATAAAAATAGCTTTTGAGATTTTCGCCCCGAGTCTATCGAAAATATTCATCCAATTCCGCCAAATTGTATCATTTATGGTAACCGAGGATTACATTCAAGGTAATATCTTAACGGAATTGTACAGAACACCAGATGTGTATTGTATAATCAAAACCTTACAGATGCGATGCCTGCCGTTTCATCTAGACAAGTAGACCGAATTGTTAATGAGGTAAACATAAAATTTTTTCATGTGCTATTCCGGCCGTTTTGCTGGACAATAGTAGCAAATTTCAGACATTTGTTATTTTCCAAAATTCATTTTCCTGTACATAATACAAATGTAATATTAGCTCAATTTTGCATGTGTGGCAATTCTAGGCATTGTTCTTCGCTTTTTTCATACTCTGCGTCATATGTCTTACTATCGAAGTGCTAGCTTTTTATACCACTTGACCAAGCAGATTCTGCTGGACAGCTACAGTTTAACATTAAATATGAAAATTCTCCGGATTTGATTGCGGGTGTGATGTAGTCTTCGATGTAACCTTCATATTTTTATATCAATATTTCTTACATGATCAATATAAGTTTGAACCGATGATGTCCGAAGTAACTCAAAAGCATAAACACTTGTAATTTTTATTTGTGAACGGCTGCGGCGCATCACAATCTCTTTCGGTTATAATCTGAGGAACTTGCTAGGCATTGTGATTTATAGACATGGCCCATGCGACCCATTTTGCCGAGCCATTAGAGTAATAATACGCCGCCTATGTTTTGGAACGTCAAAGTAGCAAGACAATATTTTGAAAATAGTTTAAACTTTGTTATAACAATTTGCCGTGTTGGCGGTGTATCAATTGCTACCGCGGTCTTTGTGGTGTACTAAGCAATAATGTCGTGTTTACGTTATAATGGACATTTCATGTGGAAGTTTTGTCCTCCCGTAGTCTACACCATACCATCGTGGGGTATACATTGCATGCCTACACGATATAATAAAACAGATGGGTTATCATGCACCACCACCTTAACTATAGTGCCTAAAACTTCATATTGTTTTTACTGACATCATGCGCACATAAATATTACAAAAGGTGTGTAAATAATAGCATGGTGTAGGTGACCCCATATAACATTTTGAATAATTCTATGGTGTAGGCTACACCATACTAGTACCGAAACTATGCAACCTATGTAAATTATTTTGAAATACCATTAGAAACACTATGGTGTCCAAGACACCATTTATTGGATAGTGGCATAGACACCCAGGTAGGACAAATCTTTCACGATAGAAATCCTTTATAACCTAAAAACCGCATAATTCTAGAAAAAAGATTGTACATTACACTACAACTTTGCGTACTATCGTGATTTTCTGTAAAAGACTGAAATCATGGCCATAATGCTTACAAACATGATCTTGTTATCTTATAACCATATAAGATGTCCAGCAATATCGGTGCGCTCTGAGCTGCGATGGTTCAAAATACGGATGACGCCTGAGTTCGCATTTCGAAGCCCAGAAACAACTGTGAGCACGATCACTTATAGGGTCAACAAATTTTTCATGGGTGTTTGAGATACGGCCGAAATTTATCGCAACATTCGCTGGCCGTTTAATACAAGTGAAAGGTGTCCCCCTGCTCTAAGTTGATAATAAATGATTAGCATCAAAGGCGACATAGTGCTGTGTTTCCGTTAAAAAGACCTAGCACATCGAATATTAGTTTACTTTGAGTGTCTGTGCCACTGTACATTATAAGATATTGTTTACACTATAATGTTTCTGACGACAATTTAAAATGATTCTAGTGTCGGCAGCGACATTACCTCTAGCTCATTGTTGAAACTTTTGAAACTGCATGGTGCCAGCTGTGCCAAGCTATTATTTGAACTTAATGTGTGATTTGTTGCGGAATGGTGTTGTTGACACCAGCAGTGAATCACAGTATATAGGCAGATTTAGATGGTGTCTTATACACTAAATGTTTTACTATACATTGTAGGTACACTTCATGGTACCACTGAATAGTATGACATGAATTTTGGCACAGAAAACTTTCACATGGTGCATGTTTTATAGCGTAAACGCCGGTTAAATGGAATAAAATTTACGATTCAACATCGCAACAGCTAATGGATGAAGCACTTTTGGATACAACCTATTCATATAAAATCGCATTTTCGCTTTTTATTTTGCGTGTGCTTAACTAATATATTCTCTTACATCCGTTAATTTGCGAAGTCAAATAATTTTTTGCTTAATTTGTCATTTTCGCTCAATCCTAAAAGTCTTAATAACCTTTGAAATCTGCTTTGGAATAACCAAACTGATAAATATATATTTTAAATACCATAAAATTAGATTACTAAACACAGGGTTCGTAAAAATTGACCTCTATTTGTCGTTGACAATCTTGCCATTAATAATAATCGTTCGCAGAACAGCAACGATATAGCCCTGGGTGAAAATCATTTGGCCAAAGTTATTGTGCAACAAACTCCTCAACTGTACTATGAGGTTTCAAATGTACAAAAATGGCAAGTATGGAAAATTGTTTTCGTTATTGAAAGCGAAATATAGTAAACTTTTCATTACGCCTGAGTCAGGGCCTTTATCAGCATATATTTTATTACGTGTTTATTATCATAACTACGTCATCATCGTAAATATAGAAGAAGGCTAAGACTAAGAATGATGAAGCTTTATCATGTAGCACATTGAGCAGGTTAACAGAATTAGTAATATAACAAGTAATATCATTTAAAGTAATGAACGCCAGATTAGAGGTATTTTCAAAGGTTAAGCGTCATTTTTGTTTGCACAAAGCAAAAGTCGCAGCAGTCATACCATAATAATCAAAATGAAGTTAGCAGGTATCAACGCGGCTATCTTGTATCGCTGTTTGGGAGGCACTCTGTAACATTTTCGTTTTATATTCTAGACGCTATTAATTTTTAGAAATATAATTAATTCACGCTTTAGGCAAACCTCACCGCCTTGATCAAAATGTAAAATCCTGATCCCCGCCCATCTATGGTAGATATCCATGTTCATGCTGAAAAATTCTTTTAATATTCGATAGAGCAGATCCGAAGTTTGGAAAGGATTATAGGTTTAAGTTACCGCGTTCAAAATAATTGGTGTACTCTACTAAATTACATCACTTGTTGACATTACTCTACGCTGCTTAGTTGTGTTCTATACTATAAATATTTTTAGAAACTTTAATAGTTTTATCGTACAGATCTAAACTAGCTAACAATTATTTATATCGCCCAGCCTTTGTCATCAACGTACGTTTACTGGATAGAAACATTCTAGCTGGGTTTGCTATTGTTCCAAATGTGAAATGCGTATTGTAATAAAACTATAAAAACCATTGAGAATTAGAGTGTAAACCAAAGCAACATGTGTTTTAGTCAAAAACACAATAAACTTGTAGCTCGTTCCAATTGATCCATTAATTTTGTCGACCTCGGAGTACTTGCTTTTTCTAGTTTTAGCCAGCTATCTTACTGTATTAAAATTTTATTCGATTAAAAAATGAATTTCATTATATAATAAGCGTAAATCTGGATAATTTCGTATAGTGAAGTTAGTGACAACGTTAATCGGTACAAGAACATACTTTCGTGACTAGACCTCATTTTGTACGCTTTGGTAAGTGGGTTACATGTTAAGTTGCTTTTCTATTAAGGCAACGGTCCTTTGATATTTGCCAATTTTCCCCATTATTTATCAATTTCGCTCATTTTTTGCTTATTTTGCCCTCATTTTTGCCAAAATTTTGAACGCGCCTTCAGCGCGGAACTACAGGGGACTTTTTGGTGCAGAGCCTTACGGGGAGTTCAGACGTAGCCAGGAGAAATCGGTTGTCAAACATCGTACGATAGATAAATTAATTAGGACGTTAACAGGCTCATTGTTCAAATCTCTATTTATTGGTTCCTTGATATTTTTTCTTTCATCATTTTTTTATTAATTATTTTTATATTCTTCCAACATAATGTTCTAGCATTTTTGCCTAAGTTTTACTTTTTTTCAAACAATTTGTTTTATATCAATAGGTATTTCCTAGGTTGAACAGACAATTCATACCCAATTTTAGCGTAAATCACTAAAAAAGAATAAACATCATGAAATTATATAATAATAACTTTTGATGTACAGTGAAGCGAAAATGCAGCGCAAAATTATCATCAACAGACCGCTAACGCGTGCGATCAGACGTGATGAATTTGTTACTAGAGTTAAGTATATATTATAAGGTTACCAATTGATGCGTGTCATTTTTAACAAACTAAAGTGTATAGCAAACTGTAACCAGTTGATACTCGAGCCATTATATTACACCTAACACATATCAGCCCAGAGCTGTGCGCCGGTACATGTACCCGCGGGTACCCGCTTGCCGGACCGGCTACGGACACAAATGTTGAGCCCGCAGATAGTACCTGCAGGTTTCGGAAAATAATCGCAAAATATTTAGCACAACCCGCAGTACCAAGCAATGCTCCACTTGCAAGAATGGCCGCTGTAGCAGCCTTTAGGCAGTGTCCTTTACTGGGCGCTGCAGGAGCCTGTAACTGGTTCCGCTTACTTTACACCGTAGATATTATCAGATGTTTCATCTTTGGTAGACATTGCAGAAGAAACTAAGTGTTCCCTGTACTGGACGCTGTAGAGGCCACTAGGCAGTTCCCTTTAGTGGGCGCTGTAGACCACAAGAAGGCTTCCATTACTAGGCCTTGCAGAAGTGCAAATTACGGTATCTTTAGGACGCTACAAATTCCTGTGCTAGGCACGGGGCGGGCAGCCTCCCTAAATGCCGGCGGTTTACATTGGTTGGTTGGGAAGTAGGGACGGGGGCCACGAAAGCGGATTACGTCCTTGTCGTGCAGCCTGGTTAGCGAGAAATCGCTGGCGAGGAATCCGGTCTCAAAAAGTTAATAAGATTAGAATGGCTTTAAAACGCAAAGCGATTAATATGTTGAGCCATTAAGGATTCAATAACTTGCGGGCCTCGCGGGCCTGAAAAAACATATAGAGCCCGTGTACGGGCCTTGTGGCGGTGGGCAGCCCTCTGAACTGCGCATGTACCCGCGGGCTCAGTAATTTATGCACGTGCACACCTCTGTATCCGCCAAATAAATATTTTTAGTCAGCAGTACTATTAGAAACGCTGCTTGCAATTGACAAAACAGCATAACAGGTCTGTGACCTTCTAATTGTAATTTGATGAGCCGTATACTAATATTATAATTTTGAAGACAAGTAGCAGGTTATCGGCAATTACTTCGAAAATTAGGAACCGTACACAAACCGTTCAAGGCATAAACAAGTGCAGAATTTTAGCAACGACTTACAAATATAAGTCAACCATATCTCACAGATCCAAGCTATAGAAAGGTTGAAATTTCTTGAAACAATGGCAGTTCGGATAATTAAATTTTTTGCATATATAGCCTGTGAGTTTTAAAAATTAACAATTTAACATTGGTTTATGATTGCCATTTGGTCACACCCTTTCTGTTTGGTTTAATTCTAACTGAGGCATTGGTTGCATACAGTTGGTCGAGAGATTGTCGTATTATGAAGCTTCCATTTTTGTGTACCGTACTTATCATTTCAATTGCTGCGGAACATGTAGACGCTTGCCACTTTTCAGTCAAAGGTGATTTTTGGAACAGTCATATATTAGTGTTCGATGTATTAGTGTATCAGGTTAAGAATAGTATATGGTTGAATGAAGCGTTTAACTGACTGCAATTTTGATGCTATTTCCATGACGTATAATTTTAGATAATTTTTTTAGATTCAGTTAATTTAAACCTGGCCAGTTAATACCAGTTTTAAGTTAAAAAGGTAATTTTGTTAGTATTCAGCTTATTTCGTCGATGTTGTCAACAAAATATGGATCTGAGCCATATTCATGGAAATACATTTCCAAGTTTGCCAGCAGGACCGAACATTTTTGAAAACTATTTCACGATTATAGACTTTGATTTCTTCCACGAACGGGTATCGGCGAGCTGATTCGAAGGTACTAAAATCAGTTCGATTTGTTCACAAATGAGAAATTTTACCAATGTACCATTAACACAAGTAACATAAGCTCTTACAACTCAGTAACACATAAATGGATTTAGAAAATGTTGAAGCTTTTCGATTCGGCAACATTGTTCGAATAGTAAACCAAAGAGTACTTGTGTCGAGAAAAAATCGTCGGTTATTTTCGGTAACCGTGAGATAAGTTGTAACAAAAAAACGAAAAAATGTTGTCATGTTCATCGCCCAAATAGGCTGAACAACCAGACGACCTGAGTCGAGTTGTGCTAAAATTACCATTGTATATTCAAAATGGATGATTTTCAGGAGGAAAGTGTATAATTTTGAAGAACGGAAATATAATACTTTCGGAGCGAATCTTTTTATATGCTGCTCTTTAGGTAAATGCATGGTATAAAATTTGGAAGGAGTATAGGCCGCTTACATTGTAAATTTGCACATAACTCATTACATTTATGTAAAAAGCCACAAGCTGTCATAGAATTTTCACCTGTTTTTCAATTTTTTTTACAGCGGAGCATGCTTTTGGATCTGAGATATATCTAAAATACAATTCCCCCTTGATTTAGGATAAACTATATAATGCTTCTGAATTGCTTTTTACTTTTGACATATATGAACATGTCTGTGAAATTATTGGTAATAAATCAGCACCGAACGTAGTTTATGCGCAGCTTTTCAGAAAAGCCTCGAATATAGAAACGCATTATATTACGTGTGTTTATATACAGACTGGATTAAATATTTACAGGTTGATACTAATTTAATCAATATGCTTTTCGAACTAAATGTTTCAGTAAAATTGATAACAGGTACAAATGGCTTAAGACGAATGGCGTCAAGTTTGACACCCATTGAGCTCAGCTGAACAAATTTAATACTTCGAGCATAGGTTGATTTAATCCGTGCCTGCTGCTTCCATTATTAGAAGACCGCACTGCAAACTAAGCCTCATTTTGCAGTTGATTATATGCAGTATTTCAGACTGCGACGCCTTATTCTGACAGTCTTCCAAAATTTGTTCAAATTATCACGTGTGTCGGCATGATTATAGTAGTTTTATTGAAGTCCAGATCGGTGTATCAACTAACATCGTTCCCCTTTAGGTATCGGTACGTTCGAGCTACCTAACCACAAAACGTATTAGACTAATTATTAGCTCTGAAAACACTAAAGATATAATCCACGGCATTGGGAGACATACTGGTATACTGTTCAACAGTTCCGTAGTAGTGCAGGTCGATAAATTCTGCAATGTGGACTGCATGTGCGCAGCTCGGTGCATTCATACATAAACAAACGAACATATTCAACTGCGTCAGGACGACCTCTGCAGCATTTGTGCACAGATGTCGTTGACAATACATTTCCTTTTCAACAAAATTAGCAACACTAACAACATTTTCACATTACTTACTGCGGCGGCATGACGTGTTGAAATATTTTGCCCAAAATCTCTAAAATTTGGCTCTGCGATAATTTAACTAATTGGAGTATTATAAACTTTCACTGTGGATCTGTGCTTAGTGGATACCCACAGGCCATGGGTTATTGCTATCGCGGTCGACAAGAAAATATGGGCTCAAACCCAAATTTTATCAAGCAATCGAAACAATAACTTATCAATTTTGTATTTGTGATCAGTAATTGGACAATAGATATCTGGTTCAATTTGATTTACATTACCATACATTTTTATTATCCATTATTTAAAGTCAGCCTTCCCTTATTTGAAGTCAGTCTTTTGCAAATGCGATATCGAAATAGTTTGGTTTTTGTTTTGTCCAAAATTTTAAACTGTGTCCCAGTAGGCGTACCAAAAGATTTTACAGTCCCTAAACGCACCCTTTGACAGACATTTCGAACCATGTCAAGCTCCAGTAAACGTAGCTCTTCCGATATAGTCTTTTTCGGCATAACAGGGTTTCTGGTTTGTGGTTGTATACCTCCCCCTTCAATACTCCCCACAAAAAAGTCAGAAGAGCTTAGATCAGGAGAACGAGCAGGCCATTGACAGTGTCTTGACGCCGTGACCAACGCTTAGGGAAGGTTTCGTCCAACCAACGGCGCATAGCTATCGCGGTGGGTCTTAATAAATTGCATTTCAACCATTGAATCTATAATCAATTTTTGGTAACAAATTTTATACCCCTTAATTTAGAAAGCGGGCCATCTATAAACACACGTATACGACATACGTTATTATCAAGCACAAACAAAGCTGCGGCTACAGAAAAGAAATATAGCATTCCATTTAAAAGTGGTATGCATCAAATGCACACTTTAAGCAAGATTACACTTCGTACAATAGTACTGAATGTAGCTACATTATTTGCGTAATAATAGCATCCACATGTACACCACGCATGTAACGCTAGCGATCATACGCATATTTTAAGTGGTGCCAACTATGTATATACGTAAAAGTAAAACATGTACTAGTAGCGACTATATTTACATTTTGCGTGCAATGGCAGATACACTACCTACAAGTTTTTACTAAAGTTTTAACCCTATAGTGCCAACGTTGCCGCGCAACAGCGCTTATCGTCAAGTGCAGTATTAACTACCTTTGTCGTGTGATAATAGCTCTTAAAAACACTAAATTATCATCGCTTAGCGCACCATGATCGGGCAATCTATGTACGATTCGTGGAGGTATCTCCAGTTTTTCAAACCATACACAGTAAACAAATTATTAAGAGTTATGCAAAATATTGCAAATTCTGCGGCACACACAGAGAGGTATACTCGTTACTAATAATGGAAGTCGTGTCGGGCCCAGTCGGGTCGGGTAGCACCAAATTGAGTTGGGTACACGACAGCAAAATATGACACTTAGAACTCAGAAGCGCCATGCTATTTTTAAAATTTGAATTCTCAAAGCAATGGGTTGCAGATGGCTGGCAGGTCTTTCCAGCTAAAACACAATAAAATAAAATGTATAAATGTACAAATGTGTGTGTATATGTAGATTTTTTATAGTCAGGTAATAAACATTTGTTGTAAAGATGGAATTCAGGTTGCGCTTTCCCGCCCGACCCGACAATACCATACAACCGCGTTAGCCCGACCCGACAAGACTCGACAACCGTGTTAGCCCGACCCGACCCGACTTTGTGTCTTTTCTAAATCATATATAATATATATTCTATAAAATCTAAGGCAAGCATGGTTCAATGCAAGCCTACATAGGTTGTTTTATCGGCCTGTCTATTTGTGTGCTGTTAGTAGTAAAATTTGATGTTAATAATGTTAAAATAATTTTGGTAAATATAATAATAGGGAATGCGACTTTTGTGAACATCTAATTACGAATATCTGTTCAGTAG
>JASANE010013311.1:0-79937 GCA_030248225.1 Trileptium ribeirensis
ATATAATATATATATTAGCCATATATATTGTAGCAAATAAAGTAACTAGGCAAAAAATTGTGAGCAGGCTATAATCAAAACAAAAAAATTTCACAATATACCATTCTAATAATGTTTTAGAAGGTTAGTGGATTTGAATACACCAAGCCTTCCGCAGGCATAGCTGAGGGCTTGTTGATGTTCGAAAGTGGGGAGGTTGGCTTAGCTCCCACCTTTAAAAGTGGAGGGGGCTCAGCCCCCCATAGCCCCCGGCTCCGCCGCCCCTGTGTGTAACGGTTATTCATACTGCTTTGCATAGTCAGGATCGCAAGAATAATTTTGTTGTTTAGTTGTTTCTCACATACTTTCATCAGTCGGGTTGAAAAAAAATAATGTAAGTGATTTTTGAACGATGTTATTGTAACAGGACCGTACCGGCCCGTTACGTGTATTTTACAAGACTTCGGCGTCAAAATTACTTAAACGCGTCTCAAATCGAACCAGACACAGCTTGTGGTTTTGAAATTTTATGATGCATGGTGCCATAGTCACTGATAATTGTGTTGCTACTTGATATTTTGTACATATATTTTGTCATTGGTATCGCATTGTATGCTTATTTTATAATTGTATGTTTGGATGGGCTCACGTGAGCCCACAAGAAGTTTTCTTTAGCCAAGGGTTTAAATTCAGGGAGATAGGGAATGTAATAGAGTCCTTAACTGGACAGGATAGGAAAGGTAAACGGAACTCGACCATTAGCCCCTATTGCCCCATTGAAACTTCAAATTTATGACCGTCCGGGAATAGGAGGCCATTGACAATTCATGCCGTCGTACGGGTTGGAAAGTGATCAAAACAAAGCATATCGATTCTACCTGGGTTGAACATTATATAGCGTCATGGTCCCGTCAATAAGCTGAAACAAAATGGTTACGGTATCTTCCGAATACTCGGAAACAACGGGTATCGGGCCCGGTTATCGGCCCGTAACCGTCCAACGGTAGAGATTTCCCGGAAATGTCCCGAGTATTTTTCGGTAGAGAATTTTTAGGGCTTTCGACTAAGGTCAAAATGTCGCCAATCGTTGAGGATTTCACGGGATATTCTAGGAACAAACAGGTGAAAGTTAAACTAACAGCCATTACTTACCGCTAAGTTTGGCTGATGGGAATGGTCCGGGGTAGATATAACTTACGTATATATGGATATATAGATATATATGTGTTTTTATACTTGATTTTAACGCCCCGGTATTTCTATTTTTTCCGCCCCCACCGAACAAATCCTCCTTTTTCCACATTATCGGCCTACGGTGTGAGACCTCTGCGTTTCCTCATCTTTAATGCCCCAAAATCGCTTGACCAGCGCCCTGGCAACTGGCCTATCTTCTTACCGCCGAATCATCGATCAGAATTGCGCGCGTTTCTGAGCAACCTACCCTTTGAGGCTTCTAAGGAGACCAGGCGGGTCTCGATCTGACCAGTCATCTCGTTTTATATGAGTTATCTTTCTGTTTTATAATGCACTACGAAAATTCTACATAAAATTCTGTCAGTTTGCACCAACCCCGTACTTGACCCCTGGCTTTCAATGTGCACATGCGACCCCTCATTCAGCTCGCCTGCTTTCGGCGAGCACAACGATATACGGCGGGCGTACGCCCAACTTCTCGCTAGCCCGCCACAACCCGCCAAAGTGCACCTAGTTCGAAATACCGACTATAGGTGGGTACAAACCAACCGAAAATTTATGCCTTACTCGAAAATAGGCAAATCGCCCCTCATTGTGTTCATCCCGTCGAGACATCTACAACTATACCGGCAGGCCTCCGTCCGTTGCCCCGTTAACCAGGGACGGCCGACCAAAGCGCCCCCACCACCATCGACACTCTCTCTTTCCGTGGTGATTTTAGTGCCCGTCTATCGCTGCCTCCCGGACAGGGAAATCACCCCTCGTTCGAATCGCCCTCTCAAGAGTCCAGCGATATCCGGCGGGCGTCGCTCCGCCCAACCGTTAGTGCGGGAAAGCTCGCTGAAACCCTGCATACTTCTATATGTCGGAACCCAAATGTGCGCGACCCGCTACTACGTCCACCCCCTCGTGTTTGGTACCGATCGGACCCGTTCTTCGTCCTAGGACCGAATCTCACCCCGGCCCCTCGAAAATCCCAAGGGTTTACTCTGTCCCACTTCCCCTCCAGTGTCCCTTCTTTTCGTGTCCTCGCTGCCCTTTTTGCTGTTTCTTTTTCTCTCTCTAACCGACGTCTTTGGTCGGTTGTTGGCGTTGTTGTTGTTGTCGCTGTTGTTGTTGTTGCTTTGCGTGTGTTTCCGATGCGAACTTGAGCGACCTTTCTGTCGCTCAGGTCGCCCGTGTGTCTTGTGTGTATTGTGTGTTTATGTGTTCATGAGTACTGCATGTGTTGGTAATATGTCTATGAGTATGTATACAATATACATATATGTATATATATGGGTATATATGGACTTATATATGAGGAGATGACAAAAAACTGGACGAACGAGGACAAGACATATAAAATCGTACTGGGACGCTTAGAAATCCAATGCTGCGACACCTGGGAACCTGTCAGAAAGGAATGTTTGGCTTTATCTCGTGAGCCGACATATAAACGTACAATATTTGCACGTTTATCTATGGCTTTGATGACAAAATTCAGCCCCAGATAGACTCTTGGGATCCTTACGCAGTTGATGGACGGGACCTCCAACTCGTCGAACAATAGGAATTTAGCCCCAAACCGACGAGTTAGCCAACAAAGTTTGATGAATGAGGACATGAAAACAAGATTGACCTGAAACAAGACTAAAGTCTTAGCTTATTCCGATTGTTCCCTTACATAGGACGACTCACTGATTTCAAATTTGACAGGTGATTCAATCACCTTCGTGGGTTAGTTGGGGAATAACGGACGATTTAAGTTAGGTAAAGGGTTTAAAGATTTGACTGATGGGTTTTGGGTAAGGAATTTTAAGTTGATTGGCAGAAATTTGAAAATACAGATGGGATAGGGTTCAAAACTCCACGAAAATTCGTGTCAAATTTGCAGATGTTTGACCTCCGAGTATTCGGAGGGTTTAAATTTGATGCCGGCGATTTCGATTGAAACTGACTCTCTCTAAAGGGGACCCAGGGTTTACGATACTTGTCAAAAATAAAATTTGGGGAATTTTCTAATTGGGCGCCCGGGTTTAAACTCAAAAAAGTGGGCGTCAGGAAATCGTCAACGATCGGATGGCGACAAAATCGCCATCTTACAATATAGGCGAAAATTTTGACGATGAACGACCAACGTGTCGACTCTTGGAATCAGTTCGACATCGGCAGCGCGGAGTTCGGTCGACTTTACTGACCGGCTCCGACGCTTGAGTTTTGCAGTATAGTTTTTCATCGATTTTTGCTTTCTCGTGCTCGTCGTTTTCTTCGCTTGGAATGGGATTCGACGGTTGGAGGACCCGCGCAGACATCTTCCATCTCGCGGAGGGGGACTAGCGACCCGGGTCGAATATTGTAAGACAGGAGGAGAACCGAGGTATGGGGATTTATTTTCCTCAGCATTGACTGTAACAGACCATTCCTTAAAATTTAGTTAACTGTAGCATAATTTTACACTCTATAGGTGATTTGACGTCCGTCGGTGGGCGTCTCGCTTTCCACGACGACTTGCTACACGTTTGCGCGCTTCTTGACCAACCTCCCTTAGTCGAGTTTCATTTTGGGCATCTTGAGCGATTGCACGGAAGGTATTAAATTGTAGGCACCAAAGTCGAAGTCGTTCTGTTTCCCCGTGGTCATAGGTCGGACAAATCAAAATGGACGCTTCTCGTCTATGTTTTACATGATCTCTTGCTGTTGAGTTAGGGTTGTAGAATTTCCCTGAGCTGACCACGGTAAAGTTTTTCGATGAACGAAAGCTGCAACAGTAGGGAATTGCTTCAGTGTTTTCAGTTATGGTTTATAAATTAACAGTTAATGGACCGTTCGACGCTGATGCCGCTGTTTGAGCTCGAACCGATGTCGCAGTTAGGAACGAGGGCTAGCTTCCGTTGGGCTTTAGGAAGCCTCAAAAATTTCATTTATCAGGACGAGTTAAGAGAATTTGGGGAATACAAAAAAGACTAAACAAATTCTAAGTACCTCAGCTTAAGCATAAGGTGTTTGCTTTCTGAAAGGAGCGATTTCTGCGTACTTCCGTATTTGAATTATTTTGCTTTCATATAGTGCCAATGTCTTGGTAGATCCTCATTTAAGCATTGTATCGAAGTCCGCCCCCGATCGCCCGATCCATTGACAACCCCAGGACATCCCTTGCTAGTAACTCATTAAAAGTACGGCGTTGTAATATTTACCTCCGGAATCATTTCGAATGAACTATTAAAGTTACCAAAGTTCAAAATAACATGCATACGTAGTTTAGGCATGGTAGTGGCACAGAGGAAATCACTTTCGACTAAAATGAGCTGACGGCATGGTTAGGTGTCATTCCCGGTTGCGGTTCACTCATTGAAGGCACGTTTCGGTGCCCCCGCTTTCAAAATAAATATACAACCCCCTGAGTCCAATAAAGAAAACTCACGATCTCTCGCGAATCGTTTTGGCGCCAAATCGAACGGGTGCAAAACCCCGTTTTCTTTTTGGAGCGACTTGATCGCTACGTTTAGCCATTCTTTTATATTACGTCTGGTTGCCCGTTACGCTATGTACTATGTATGCCCCGATTTCGTTTTTTCAACATTTCAGTCTCTCTCCTTTTTCAATTTTCCGTTTTAAGACTTGATCCTGCATGGGGGAGTTTAGGCCCGCTGCAGAATTTTCAATGTTAACCACTCGACCATACGAGTTTTGGAACAATCGACTTCTTAAAGATATCGATGATAACTCGACTGCACAATTTCGATAGTGCAGTCGAGACGCTGTACAACTGCAGCATATGCAGTACAATAAGGCAATAGGATAAGTTATAGTGAAAGGACAAAAGAAAAGAACAACAAAAGAGACAAAGGAAAGAGAAAGGAACCAACCAAAGAGACACCAGCTAAAAGTGACACGGAGGCGTCCGAGAACGAAACGCCCCGAGTCCCCCTGTCGAAAATAACCGCTTGAAACGATCCGGCCGATCAATCGAGTTTACCAAGAACAGACACGATATCAGTCGAGGTGTGGACCAACGTCGGGCACGGCCTGTGCCCCATACATAGGCGCCGAACACCCTCAGAGCACAAGTAAAAGAACTCGACTATAGGGCAGCCACAAACGCCCACCAGGACTATTAGGACAATAAAGCTGGCCGCCTAGGAAATCGCCAAGAATGGCGCCGGCTCGCCTCCCACCAGATTAGGTAGTTGATACTGTAGGTAGGGGCGACTCCTTAAAGTATTCCGAATTACGCCCCTGGCCATTATAGTGTGGTTTAGCTCGCACCCCACCACCATAACCAATCTCACCGCCTAAAGCCCCTGTTTGCGGACCTTAAGAACTAGGGGCAAACTAACTCCGGCTTGGACCACCGAATACATCGAGGCAAAGTGATTCGTATATGGTACAAAACTCGCCCCAACGACGAAACGATGTGGAAGGCTCGATAGGGACGTCAGGCAAAATCTACAAGACCAAGAATGTACACCGGACGGAGTTTCTATACACCTGTCTATCCTCGGGGTACTTCGCATATATTATATTGATCATTGATATTCGCTCGCTTGTACTATAACTGGTTGATTATCTATAAACTTGCATTGAACTGCACCATAGGCGATTCGTTTAATATAACTATGCTCGGATCTGCACCATGAGGTCATGTTCTTACTTGTACAATGATTTGCGCCCTTTTCTATTGAGGAAACTCGGTGGTGTACCCCCAACCCTTGTAGCAGCAGTCGCATGCAACCGACTGTTCGTATTTTCGTTATTTCAGCGGCGAGTCCGGCTCGCTTGTCCTCGCCTAGCAGACATACGACGAACCCAGGATATCACACGGATTGTTTTCCCCCTCCCCGTATTTTCCACAGATACTTATAGCGCCACGCGTTTTTGAGAGCCAATTTCGATGCACGCCACAACGCATGACCCGAGTCATAATTGAATTGGTTATCGTTGACGATGAACGCCTCGGGTATAGATTTTGGTCCGGTATTTCCGGGAACGTCTTCGCTCGTGCTCCCTCCCTCCTTTTTGAAAATAGACAACGGAAAGAATGGAAGAACTGTTAGAGTGTTATTGTTTTGATCTGTATTGCCTCATATTTAGTACTCCAATTACCCGTGTTTGACTAGCATGACGTATAACCATAAATAAAATCATGAAAATCACTTGATGTGTATCGTGTTGTTTATCTCCCAGCGAAATAAGAGCGTCCAAATGGACGGGCCAATCCCACGTGCCACGACTTGAAGAGGAGAATATTCTAAGCCCTGACACGTGTGGTTCGCCACAAGGTTTGTATAAAAGAATAACGGAATCATAGCAAGAGTGGTCCACAGAATTATCTACTGAACTCACTCGTGAAATTTTCTCAAATAAAGTACAAAGTTTATTAGGAAAACTTTATCACCACATACGAATGGAACCAAGTTGTCAACTTTACTAACTAGGTAGTCCGACGTTAAACTCTCAGGGAATGTCTGATCCCTGTGGGGCCACATAGGCTACAACCGTTTGAAGTGTTCGCTAGTAATCTAATCGAGCTGAATTCCAAAATTTACCTTGCAGACCTAAACTATCGTGCGGTTTCAATTCAAATTAAGACAGATAAAACAACTTCCTTTAGTTCAGTATAGAGAACGTTGGTTGGACATCATGACCTGTGAGCAGGATTCGGTGCCAAACTCCCTGGGGGACCTCAGCAATCATACAGAAATACTAGACACGTGCGCAACCAATTGAGCGGGGTCAGAACACGCCTCGTGAAGCGCGCCTGCGGCCTGCTAAGCTCCATAGCTTCTTGGGTCTGACCAATAAAAAGGGTAAAATTACAAAACTTACGGTCCACCCTTTAGGTTATGATAGCCCGGTCGTATGGTCATGGTGTTAGGAAATTGCACCATGCAGTTGCGTCCCGTTATTACGTCGTTAAATATATATTTTTTAAATGTCACGTGTTCATTTATATGTTTTTAAATATCATTTATACGATTGTCGAACCTCGTCACATGAGGACTCAATAATGAAAGTATACGGTGTATGGATCGACCTGGATGTGATTTTTGCGTTGCTTCCCCCATTTAACCCTGGCGTTACTTCCATAGCCAGAGGGGCCAAATCGTGAAGTATTAGATCAGTTTGAATCCCCCTGTGTACACAGCTGAACAATCCCCCATCCCCGTAGTTTCCCAGCTGATACATTAAAACGGACCGTCTATCTCACCGGCGTTCGCAAGGGGCACTATTGAAACTAAGCATTTTGCCGTAGTACTACGATATAACACTTTTCCTGTGGTACTCTGTGGAACAATTTTCCATGTTAGTTATTCTGGGGGATTCTTCAACTGATTCTAAATATTACCCAGTGTTACCTAACTAGGGGGACAAATATGATACCGCCTGTATTACGGTTGGTCGTCATGTCCGGGGCAAGATTGGGCAGCGAGGCGACCAACTTTGGGGAGGGGGATTGGTAAGCCCTTATACTAGCTTTTCGAAATCGAGATTGAACATCTTGCCGGCGCGTATGTCTTAAAAATTCTGTTACCGAAGACGCACGCTTTTAAAATGGAACCACTTATAATAATAAAATGATTAGGATTACCCTAAAAAGTTTTAAATAAATCGCCTAGCCCCTGTGGCAAAACTCTCAGAATTTTTGGTCCCACCACTGCCAGAGACAGGAATTTATAATAGACATGTAAGTCGTGCCTGTTGGGGTCATGACGTTCTATTTTTAGTAGAACTAGCATTTAGCATTAGAAACTAACAGTCAGCTATCACAAGAAAGTCTTAAGTGGTATTCCAAGCGGTTTGTCATTAAATGTTTACCAACGTCGAGCAAAAATACTTGATGCAGCCATTCGTTAAGGATCTATTAATAACATATTATATATTTTTGTCGTCAAGCGAGACTAATTTGTATCGTGTGTCTTTCATCTGCTAAGTCACATTTAACATGTTTTGATCAAACTGTTTGCTAACATTATTTTAAAGCTAACATGGTGCTTCGGGGCTGTCGCGAGCTCTTCAAAAGTGTACAGAGACTCTAAAACATGTTTAGTCACCAGTTGATTTTTTCACGTTTGTCTATAAAATGTGGTGTTATGGGATTGGCGGCTCCCCCTCTTGTGATGCCTATGTGATGGTTTAATGTTTGATGTATAAACTCAACGGTAATAATTTTGCACCAACTGTAGTATTTCCTAGATGTTTTTGCGCTCAGGAGCTAGAGGAATCAAACGGTCATATTGGTGAATTAATGTTAGCTATCACATAGGGTATAAACTCAAGTTTTACCCCCATTTTGCAACGATTGAACTAAAATCTGTCATTTATTAACGTTTTTGACTGGTTTTTAACATCAGGCTAGAGATTAGGGGCTAGGCCTGAATTGAACACACATAAAGTGAAGCAAACAGTTGCTTTTTATGTACTAATCACTTAACATGTGCTGGGTGGGTGCGTATGAATTTTGTACATTTTATGTTATGTTGTGTTTGCCAAGTGTAGCTTACTTTGTGAGTAGACATATATTTCTAATTATTGAGTTATATTGGTAACTGATTAATTACATAGCTAACCGAAAAATCAATTTTGGGTTACGTGAATTTTTTGGTGCAGCAGTTGTATGTATATAGCAGTTTTATAGCTGCCGTGATGTCGCACAGGGATAGCTCAGTCGTTAGAGCGGCTGCTTGCGGATCCAAATGCAGGAGATGGGTGTTTCCAATAACACCCCAGCCCAACTTTTCACCGGCTGTTTTTCCTTTCTTATCTATCCTATCGCTAAGCCCAAATAAAACAGCTTACCTAACACGGAGGCGCATGTAAAGGTCTGATTGGGGCCGCCTTGCCGAACTCGCAATGCAAAACCTGCAGCCCACCACTAGCACTGTGTAACTATGCCATATGCCTGATAAATAAAAATACATAGACTTATGCAAAAAGTATATATACCCTGCAATTGAAGGCCTGTGGTAGGCCTCACCAATACGACTGGAGATGTGGAAAATTGCAACCTGTAAACGATTTTATGTCGGGCACGAATAACTCAGACGATAGAGCGCCTGCTCGCGGATCAAAAAGCGGGAGTCCGTTTTCATGTGACCGCTTTTCACATCCATTCGTCTAAATGTTACTACCGCGAGGCTCAAATGCAAAATTGCTAACCTAGCATAATATCGTGCTGGGGAGGTGGGATTATACTCCCGCCTTACCGAACCCAGAATCAAAAACCCTTCGCCCCACCCCTAATTATGTGTCGCCAGCTTAAGTGGATTATGGATGGAGGAATAAAAAATATATAAACTATGTCGGAGCTGGATTTCTTTTACGGCGGTGTAACTTCGTGCTTACGCGGCGCTCCGACGCACAGTGACTACTATGACACACAATGTTTACAATGCAATTATAGTTCAGACCAATAAATAACTTCTGAGACGGACAACTGGGGCGCGACAGTTCGTGGTCCGGCGTACCACAATAGTGGTGATAATTCAGAGTCAAATCTAGTGTATGAGCCGCAAATATAACAGCTAACAGCTCGGTAATTCGTTACTGAGACTTTATAACGCTCTTCTTGCTTTGAGTCAGCAACAGCCAACGGTCGTAAATTTGTTTCCTCGAAGGACGAGGTGCCAATTTCCAATAGTGAAGTTTATCAGTCAAAACTCGCTTAACTTGGAAATCAAATTTGTTATCTAGTTTGTAAAATTCGTTTAACGCTCGAGCTTACCAGAAACGGAAATTCGCAGCACCTCGGAATCCCAATGTTAGTAACACTGTATTGTACGATCTGTAACAGTACGTTAACAAATAACGATTAACATATGAATGTTACGAGTCCGTAGCCAGTTACCACAAGTTAATCCTTCCGTGTCATGCCAGTACTCTAGCTGAGTTGCTATTTAGACTGATCATGTTTAAAAATCAAACTAAACCCAGAATTAAATTCGTCACTTTTAGTGATGAACACGTTTCACACTTTTAGTAACTTACATCCATAACAGTTTAATCCAAAATTATTCGGTACAATGTCTTCGACCGCCTCACTAACTAGCGCATACTGGCCCTTAATCACTGCCGAACGAATTAATATAACAGCATATCCGAGGCCACAATTCCAACATATATTAAACACAGCGACTCTTCTCCAAAAATTAAATCCAAACCAGAACTGAAGCAGGTAGTGAAAAACACCACTAAATGACAACGCGCCAGGAGACGAAACTATGGACGTGTGGCTAAATAACTAACCTTTGATATTTATTTTTATCGACACATTTAAATGTGTGAATATGAGTCTGAGGTCTACCGTTTCGTTGCAATAAGTGAGAACAAGAATCTACTACACATTATTTCCTAACTAAGTAGGATTCACCGAATCGATTAGCTAGGTTTCCCATGAATACTCTAAAACACAATCCACTTGTTAATCATAACCTTCCTTACTAGGTAAACAATGCTCTCCAAAACAGAAAAGAAAAAAAGCACGAAAACTTCATAAATCCCTCATATAAGACTTATTCGAACAACGCCACGTTGATAAAACATTTACCCACTAGCTAACTCCATCATCCATAAAAACATAATTTTTAATCAAATTCAAAATCACCATATCAAAACAAGTCAATTTTAACGAATATATACTAAGCCCGATCTGCAAAGACAAACGGTACCCCGTACCGTATTAGTATTGTAAGCGCTATACGTGATAAATATATATATTGCAAGCAAAAAAAGATTTACGGTCGCGTTTTAAATTTATAGCAAGCTTTTCCTCGTATTTTTATAGAGCGCTCAATTTCCAAGCTAGCTTCCACCGACAACGCTTCATAACGTTCCCAGCTTGCTTGAGAGTTCGTACGTTTATAACGCCTAAAAGCGTTGTGTTTCCGTTTCAAAGTCTTCCAAGCGGCTTTATCGGCCCAGACTGGCTTACATTTGAACGGTGAACGTTTAAGCGGAACAAACTGCGAGACACCGTAGTTTATGGCCGATTTAAATTGGGACCACATTGATTCTACATCAGTATCAAAACCCCACTGAATTGTCTGCAACAGCTGTCTAAATGCAACCCAATCTGTTCTGCCCCAATCTCTATATAAGTTGTGGTTGGTGATCTCCACATTTTGTCGTGGAAGTAAAATAGAGAATGATACTACATCGTGGTCAGATGATTTCAGGGGTTGGCATGTACAAACATATATATATATGTACTATATATGATAGATTTGAGAAGAATTAATGGAAAATTTGAAAAAGGAAAATTTTGAAGAAATGGAATGGGAAAGTAGTGTTGAGTTTAGGAAGAGTAGAGAGAGGTTGGTTAGAACTGTAATATGAAGAAGGGGGTAGGTAGGGGAGTTTGTATTATAAATTTGAGGTGTGGGAGTTAAGTTTTGAATGAATGGGAGGTGTTTGAAAAATATAGAAAAATTGGAGAAAATTGAGAATTTAGAAAAATGTAAAATTTATAAAAAGTAGAAAGATGGGAAAGGAGTGGGTAAGATATATGAATTTATAGGGTTAGGGAAAGAGGATATTAAAATTTGAGTAATAGGGGTAAGGTTTTGAGTAAATAGGAAAAGTTGGGAAAAATAGGAGAGTTGGGGAAAATGGAGATTTTAAGAGAAGGTAAATTTGTAGGAAATAGGAAAAGGAGAAGGAAGGGAGTTAGATATGTTAGATAGGTATGTGGGAACAAGATATGAAAATTTGAGGGGATTGGTTTAGTTTTTGGGGAAAAGGGGTAGTTTGAATTTTTGTTGAAAAAGTTGGTAAATTGAGAAAAAGTTTTTGGGGAAAAAAGAATTTGGGTTGGTTATAGTGGAAAAAGGTGGGTGAATATGAAATATGTTTTAGAAAATAGGGTGTTTTGGATAGTTTTTAAGTATAAAATTTAGGTTTTGGAGGATATATGGGTATGGGTGAATTTTGGAAAATATTTAAGTTTTATTATATTTTATATATATCCAATCATTACATAGCTAGTGACCAGTTTTTATTGACAAGTTCCATAGATAATATCTCGCACTCACTGCGTTTATAAACCATACGACAGACGACAAGGAGTACGAAGGCGCGAGTGGAGGCCGGGCCTAAGGTTTTAGTAGAAATTGGAAAATTTTCAAGTGTGAAAAAGGCGCCAGCCCCGACACCTCCCGTAGTAAGCCCATGACGTCCCGGCATGGGTCAGTAAGTCAGTCAGAGTCCACAAGCATGCATCATGCTATTGAACTGATCACACGAACAATGTTGAGCTTGTAGCTTTCACGATTTTGAGCCATTTCTTTTAGGTGCGCGAGCCATTCCGATTTCCAGAGACGGGCATTTCCATTGAATTGGTTTCGCATAAAAGGAACGTTGATATCATCATGCATGGGTAATAACCTGAAAACAAATAAGTACAAATAATAATAACAATAATAATCATGAAATAATAATACAGTAATCATGAAATATATAAATGAAAGCTTTAATATACTATTATGAGCAAAATAAAATTACAAGGATCATGACAAAACAAAAATAAGTGAAAATTAATAAATTTTTTGAGACTATAAATTTTTTATTGTTTTTCGATTTTACAATTATTTGAATTTTTATGGATTTTTGTTAATTTTATGAATGAAAAATAATATGTATATAATTCTTTACATGAGGCATTATGTAAGGCGTTAATATTGCAAATTATACGAACGAATCATCATCATAGGTATAACAAGAGTTTATTATTATGGACAAGTAATATACTTCAATACGGGAGAACACGCGTTCTCAGGTACGTACTACTGGGATTAAATCATAAATAGTAAATGTAGATATTGCGTTCGAAATTCGCGATAATTGTTGTTTATATTAAATCGATCGACCATGACGAGGCGACGAATCGACTGTTCATACCGGTTTTCCATGACGAATTGTAAAAAAGCAAACGCGACGGACGAATGATGTTCACTAGAGTTCCTGCATCTTAGGACTATATAGGGTTTACACCACGTATTATTAATATTGTCGTTATATTTGGACCAAACGAATAGTTCACGACATATTCAGTGTCAAAATTAACGAAGCACATACTGATAAACGTTCGCGATTAACACAGACGAAATACCCATAGTAAGACTGTTAAAGGTTATACTAGTCTCTGTAGCTAAATAGTAATACCTTCAAGACCAGGTGTGGATGTTTTAGGCATTGTATCGGATGTATTGCTCGAATTGCCGGAAAAACCTTCGAACGTGCTTGATTCCAGTGTGGATGTCGGTAACTGAAGTAAAAAGGTATTATATACTGTATAATACATCAGATACACTTTCACAGACAGACATTTGACCGAATTATGTTTAACCTATCTCCATGTATGCATATATCATACAGTTAGTTTGTTAATTAAAACCATAATATAACCAAAGTGACGGTACTGATGAAATGGTTTTAACCCAATGTGCTTGTATATAGGTACCGTCAGTCTTTATTGGTGCAGATATATGCATGTATTAAATTACTGTTATGCTAAACAATAATAATAATAATAAATAAATAAATGATGAATGACTAAGGTCTGTCAGAGCTTAGGATGTACCATGCATTGGATCAGATAGAGACTTAAACTGTAAAGCACCATAATATCATCAGGAATTTCGTAGATTAATAGATAATCAATCAAGGAACAGGTACCTGACTGATATTGTTTTTAATTAGTAGCTTATAGCAATGATAATTGGCAACAGGTTTCATGATAGCATCCTTTTGAATTAAAATGATGCACTCATCTTCCCAACGAACACAATCAATTTTATATTGAAACACAAACTGTATTCGCAACCTGTTCCCGCGGGCGCCATGACATTTTTGGGATAATGTCTGGGGGCTACCATTTTGCCCGCTTTTTTTGCACGTTTCTTTTTCTTCTATATCGGCATATAATTGCACGTAGTCAAAATACGTGAAGCGATATTTTCTAATATGCCATTGATTTTAATTGGCACCATAGCAGAAATTAGTTTTGATATTTTAGTATAGCATTCAAAAGGTACATTATTTTTGTGCCAAACAATTTTGATATTTTTTGACGTGCTCTTGTATTATCATCAAATCAAACCAGAACAAGCTAAAAAAACTACAATGTAGATACAGTTAGTCCGGAAACCACGGCTTAGGATTGCAAGTCTATATCCGATTGATATCGCATTTCATATTGTTATAGTTGATTTCTATCTAAGATTAAGCATATTTTCTTAGGTATCGTTGTATAGGTTCGTTTAAACCAAGTGATTGACGAATGCATACTAACGTGTCGAACATTTATATTTTGCCAAATATCTAAAATCGAAATTATTAAGAAATTCTAAAGAAACGTTGTCAAAATTAATTTGAGGTTTGACTTTAAATGAGAGAAGTAGGTTGATAGTTAATAACGTTGTTTACCTATCCCGAGAGTTCGGTATGGTATTAATTAAGTGACTGCACTAGTATGTCCTACTATCGATATCCGCGTATATGCTATGGTTTCCAGACGGTCCATAAAAGGTTATATTCAAGAACACCACCGTTAGTAAAATAAACAATTCAATGCACATTGTAGTTAGGATGGTCAGATAGACTATGAATGCCACTAGAATGCGTAATATAAGTTTGATGAAACTGTGAAATGCTACCTGATGTAAGGCTAATAACGAAAGATAGTCAAACCAATATGCAACGAACTGTATACAATGTATCACAATATACCAGTTTTTAGTATGAATTATTATGTAGTTGATGTAGTAGTATACTCTCAGTATAACTTCATACGTATTTCCAGTATTAGCACAGGTCAACACTATCAGGACAATTTTTACCAGCTTAGTGCCAATTGGTGAAATTACCGGTTGCGCAATTGGGAAATATATTACGATGGTAATCTTTCCCAACATCTGTATGTTTTTGTAGTACCGGCACTATTTCACACAGACATTAAGTGACAGTATTAAACGGCATTACAACGTTATGGATGTACTTGGTAAATGGCTCAGTTGTGTAGATTGTATAAACTGTGCGGTATCTAAAGCTTGAGAACCATCTAACAACACAATTATAGGCCAATGAGGCCAATACTGTTATATGGACTGCAGTGTAGTATTATCTATCTATAACCGCAGTGCATTTTTACTTAGAACGTTAATTCATACTGATCTCATATATTAACGTATATCGGATATATCACACCCGTAGATAATCCATGTGCCGTTGGTGCTTAAAATTTTCCATCGTGCACTTAGGAGCTGAAGCATTGTAACGGTCTACCGTGGCGCCGGAGCGATAGTGTACTACTAGCATTATATAGTACGGATGTTAAATGACCACACTTGTGAATACTATAGTATCTAATGCCCGTCTAGTATATACTATAATTGTACTCGTCAGATAAGGTCTCCGAAACATGAATTACTGGATTTTTGCCCTACGAATAATATACACTACCGATATGTATAACCGTAGCCTATACAAGTGCCAGACATACGTACCTTTTAATAAGAGCTGAAAATTTAGAATTGTATGCTACTTTGGGACACCCAAACCACGATTACCTATGTGCGAAATATGTCTGAGGGTAATTTAGTTCCCAAGTAATAGAAAAACCAACAGTGGAGCTATAATGATAGCGCGGGTTCACTATCTGTCTATAACTGCGTGATGTGCGTAGTTTATTTGAAAAATTTAGAAAATACCCAACGATAAAACAACAAAACGGATTATGCTAATAAGACTGTAAATACTAGGTAACGGTCACAGTCAGTTAGAACTTCCTAAAAAATTTTTTAAACCACATCTGTTGTACCAATCGTCCGGAAACTTGTTTATATAGTAGAGATTATGGTCATGATATAGCGCCTCAGAGCGGTCGTTGACACCGACGTTAATATTATACGTAGCCAATATGCGCTTACAATTCTGTAGATAACTAACGACACTCTGTTTGCGTGGTTCATTTTGCGGTTTGACAATGGCTGGTTTTTTACTATCTTTAGCTCGTTGCTGATTAAAACTCTAAGTCGGTTGCCGCTACGTAGTATATCTGAAGTCAGATCTTTTCGTATGAATGCCACAACGATTGGTGCCAGTTGTGATCTTGTTTTTATACGGTGTAACGCTGAAAAATCTGCTGCGTTGATAGAATGATCCAGTGCGGTAGACGCAATAACATTCAGGATGTCCAAAACTTTCGATTTTAGTCGATCTTTATCTTCGATATTGTTGCTATCGTCAACTTGATACTAGAATTGTAATGAAATTGAACCTTTAGAAATATGGCCAAAGGTAATGGACGATACTGAAGTTTAACATGAAGGCTATTTTGTAATAATGAAGCGACGATATGTATCCAGAGAGTTTTAACTTTGAGTTTACGTAGAGACTCTCGTTATTGGGAATTTGGCATTAATACTGTACATTCGCGTTATGGATGTTTGTTTGAAGGAAAATGCCGATAACCAAGGAGTTCAATGAATAGAATATTTTTAAACTGTAGTGATCTTTGTGAGTTCTAGGCGATAGCGTTATTGAGTTTGGAATAGGGGGAATAGTAATTTCGAAGAAATGAATTAGTACATGCTTCAGCTGAATTCTGTTATTACTTTCTATTTATGTCAGTCTTTATTTTGGATATTGTCGTTGTCATCAATTTAATATTCGATTTGTAATTTTAATGAAATTGAACCTTAAGAAATATGGCCAAAGGTAATGGACGATTCTAACGTTTGACATGAAGGCTATTGTAACGATGTTAGGGTTATTTCTTTCTTGTTAACTAAGGCGTGTATGTTTGAAGAAGGAAAGGCAAAGAAATGTACTATAAAGCCAATGTAATCTCAATCGGTAGTGTGGGAATAGATTTAATTAACCGGGGAAGTAGCACTCAGGACCTAAGGCAACGCTCGTTACTACGTTACCAATACACAATCACAACAACACAGTCAAACAGAATAAATATATAAGTATACATGAATTGATTGAGATAAGAAGAGGGATCGTAAGATCCAATGCCTATCCTTAGAAATATAAATATATAATATATGTGACACACAAACACTAAATACTCACAAGCACCAGTAAATTTTCGCTCGCAAAGTCGTATACGTATATTTGTATTGTTTTAGTAAAGAAGAGGGATCGTTAGATCCAATCCTAGCCTTAGATTGAATACACGTATACGCAATATCGGAGCACCAGCGTGCTCTCGCAACAACACTGCAGACTGAGTTCCACAGAGGCTAGGTTCAGAAGTGGAGCACCAATGTGCTCTCGATATAATCTTAAACTGAAGCACCAGTGTGCTCTCACAAGCTTGCAACTGGAGCACCAATGTGCTCTCAACGGGAGTAGAACAGAAGCACTGATGTGGTATCAAGAGTACTCAACTGGAGCACCAATGTGCTCTCAAGACACAATGCAATTGGAGCACTAATGTGCTCTCGAACTCAATTACAGATGAAACACTAATGTGCTCTCAAGCATAGAAGCACCAACGTGCTCTCAGATACGTGCAACTCAGTCAACAGCGCTGTATAGAAGCACCAACGTGCTCGCTCGCAATATTTGTTAAGTTATAGAGGAGACCGCCTGGTCGTAGAATAAAGTGAACACTTACCAGTAGATTGGCACTTTGAGACTGAGGCCCTGATCAGTGCCTGAATTAATCTTTTATACCTACCGAGCTGTCTAGGAAAATCCAGATTACTGGGTGTTATTCTTAGAATTTGGTAGGAAATACCGCGTGATCCTGCTAAAGATTATAATTAAGTTATTTCTAGAGGCCCACTGAAACTTTAAAGCTTCAATTTTTGATGTCTGGGCAGTTAAGCTAGAACCAGATAAAAAATTGTAAATTTTTGATAATTGTCAGAACATACTGATTTGACATTTACGAAATACATTTTAAGACTCAAATATTTTTTCAAAATCTGCTACCCCGCACGAAGTGTTTAAGATTTTGTTGAAGTTTATAATACACAGTAACCTTCAAAAGCTTCACTAATTATTGTAAAAATTTGGTTAAATAACTGACATTCTAATAAAATCGTGTCGAAAAAAATTTGATTCCGACAACATGAGATTTATCGCAAATGTTCTGACTGTTTTTATAGTTTTGTAGTCCAAAAGATCAAACAAATCTATTTTTCTAAGTTGTTGCTAAAAACTTTAAAGTTTAAAAAGGTCCAAAAATACCACACTAGTTTTTGACGGTGACTTAACATTTTTGACGTGCAATCCTGTACAAAAATAAGAATATAATTTTAAAAGCTTTGTCAAAAATTAGTAGGATGTACTTGCATAAACATACATATCTGGCATATATACAAACACATACACGCGTGTTAGCTACCACCCATAGATACATGTAGCTCACATATACGCCTGGAGGCAGACAAGTATAATAAATACACACACGCATAAATACGTATACGAGTACATGCGCAGGAAATGCTGCCAATTTACTGCATGCAAAAATTATTGTATGCCACGTTATCGTTGGCCAGCGGGTCACGATAGATCATCAATTAATAAACATGAAAAGTAAAATAAAAACCCATTAAAATATGCCAAGTTATGTGATAGGAAACATCTCTGGCTATTGTCATGACAAAACAAATGTTCATAAATGGACCAATACGATACAGATATTTGGATGTTATGTACAATCAAAAGTTGCAACAACGGAGTTGTGAAAGAGTGTTATCATGACAAGCATAATCACCAATCTTCGTTGGTGGAAAGTTGAAACTTAAAGATATAATCACGCTGGAGTACCGCCATATATAAAGTGTGGGACTCACATACTTCAAGCAGTAGTTTAAGAGAGAAATTTTATCATGAAGTTATACAATTTGCAACACACGTGCACGCATCTCTGTGTATGTCAAATACTACTACCGGCAAGGTAAATATCTGCAAATCAATTTGACACTAACACGCCAACTGACCGTAGACCTGGGTGTGACATTGATTATGCTTTAAAGAATTTTTAAGCGGGTTGATATCGTTAAATAGATACAGTTAAACAAGAATCACTATCCTAGCAGCACGTCAAAAACGACTAAACACGTTAGCCAAAACACCGAGAATATTGTAGCAAAGATAAACCAACAAGTGCCAATACTGAGCGCAACACCGAAACGAATATCGCGATGCGCCTCGGTTAGAGAGCAACGAGACACCGTGACAATCGTGTCCACAGAAATCCCCAATACGAAAACAAATGTTACATTGCAATATAGGCTCCACGGAACGTTATCGATGAGCTAGCGAAGAGCAAAGCTAAAAAGATTAAGGATGACCTAGATCAATTGTAGAGAATAAACGCTACGTTAAGTAAAAAAATGACACACATCGTATAGTAACCGGGTATTCAATAATATAAAGAATAATAATTTTGTTCCACGTCTCATGATAGCGAGGCGGCGTTCCGTAGAATAAAATTAATACCCACCAGAACAATTCAGCCACGCTATAAAACCGAGCGAAAACAGTATCCAGAAATGTTAACAATTCAAATGGCTACGCTAAACAGCTTCACTAAACTTATTTATCATTTCGACAAGAAATAACAAACAACAGTTCAATACTGAACACTTTGTTAGTATTTGTCTACTCCCCTGAGGTTGGGTATATATGCCAAAAATATTTACCGGTACTTAGTCTAGCAAGCAATTTTAAAGTATAGTACTTTTGTGTATTCCAGTTATTATTTTTAAAAAGTTTGTGTTTAACGATGTATTAATGTATAGCATGAGTGTGCCGTAAGAACTACTAGAAGTATCAGCTAGCTTGAGCTAGAATAAGCTTAACGCCAGCCATGGGACAAATGACATGTATGTCACCGAAAACTCAGTGGAAGGTGTTGAAGTTCTGACTAAGTTTGAAGTAAACCTGGGATGAGAGGTCCAATGAGAAAAGCATTCGGACTCATGCAAACATTTCAGGTGATTTGTAATGTTACCAAACACAGACTTCACCTAATCTACAACTCCACACAGGGGATAGAAAAAATCGGTAACAGATCGCAAAATTTGAATTATAATTTGTCAATTCTCGTTCAGAAACGGGACATAGACGTAGAGCCTGAATCTAACATTACGAAAGGTAGCTAAGGAAAATTAGATAATTCGTTCCAAGTAATGACCAAAAAGGATGGCTGCGAATAATTGTAAATTTAGCACTTTGGTTCTATGCCTAAAGACCTAAGATTTGTCAAGACGCACGCGTGGGGCTGTATATAAAACCTAAATGTCATTCTTGATTTACTGGGTTATGATAAAAAGCGAATCATATGTATATATTAATAATAATAATTTGATCTTAATTAAACAATACAATGCCCGTACTAACGCCCGTTAAGCGGTCACAACGAAATATCGCAGTCACAGACCATTACAACTGTCATGAGTGTGAAGTTTAAGGGTGACTCAGGATTTAATTACCAAAATGATTTTTTGTTTTAAGTCTTAAAAAAGATCGATAGGCAAGTTTTCGTCAAAACAAAACACCCCAATTACAATATTTTAAGCCGCCTGTTGAAGTGCCTAATATGTATAATTATATCTCAAATCTAAATGCTTTAAGCTACCTCTCGTATAATAAATATGGAGATCTTTCATGTAAAAGATCCCAATGTCAATAACGGCATCCCAGTACAGTGTATCTCGTTTTTATCATGTACTCAAAAGAACTAGTCCAGAAGATGCATTAGAGCGAACTTTTTTAGTATAACCAAATCGAAATCCTGAAACAGATCAACTCACGGGACGCCAATTTACAAAAAACGGCAATTGTCCTTCGCAAGCGAGACAAAACAACGAACCTTGCCCAGTCTATTAACTTCTCAAGTGTAGTGACCTCCATTTATGCGGCGTTCACGTTATAATGTCCCCGCTGTTTGGAACTTTTGACCCCCTGTAGTCGTGACCCTACTGTATAGACAGTCAGGGTGACACCCATACTGTATATCAAATGCCGAGGGTGTACGACACACCCTTACCCTTAGCTACTACATTTTTTCTAGACAGTGTCGTACACACCCTTAGCTACCGATTTGGCGCGAATTAACTATAACGGACACCGTCTGTACCTAATGCGGTTAATTAGTCAACTGTCCTGTGGAGTTTTTCCTAAATTCTCAATATTTGTATCTAGCCCATATGAACATTGCTCCAACAATTCCGAACACTGTCAATAAAACTGCCAGAAGACACGGTGTGCCTGACACTGTCGGTAAGCGGTAATACGCGTAACTAGCTACCGTTGAAAAAATTTATTAAAAACATGGGGTGTCTAAGACACCCTGTTGTCAACAGTGTGTCTGACACAGTGTGGGGTACATAGGTTCCAAACGTTGGGGACATTATAACGTGAACGCCGCATTAAGCACATTGGAATCAAATGGACATCTTAGAAATAATATACATACTTGGAAATCAATGAAGCAAGCCTCATTTTTAAAAAAAATTACCACAGTTCAAGAAAACATGAAATTCCAGTTCGTCTTAATATACTGGGCTTACCTTGACTTCGAATATGTCAATAAACAGCAGGTCACCTGAGTCACTAAGTAAAAAACTTAGTTTTAGAACATTTAGTCTCAGAACAGCACTCAGCCGCAGAAGAATTTAATCGGTGACTAAAGTACAAATCCATCATCTAAACCAAAAGCTTATCCACAACTGAACACCTGTCAAAACGCACGACAGATCACTAAACACAATTCGCCAGCGTTCAAAAAAATTTACACTGTTTCCATATAAGATTTTCTCTGGTAGAGTTTTATCTACATAAAAAAGTTAAATCTTTAGGAGGTTTTAGAAAATTAACACATTTTTGGGATTTAGAAACCGTTACACTACGAACATCTGAAAGTAGAGCTGAAAATAGTGCCGAAATAATTGCCTCACAGTATAGAGACATATGACACGATGTTAGATGTATTGATTTATTTTTGTGATTGAATATTTTAATCATAATTTATTCGACCTGGCCAAATCTAAACATTTGCTTATAGTTTAACCCTGAAACTGCGCTGAAAAAAATCTCCAAAAGATCGAGAGAGAGAGAGGACCTATTCTCAGGCTCCAAGTAGGTGCAAAACTGGAATCGATACATGCTCATTTCTATCTTATATTTGTATGCCCTTCCTAAAACGAGAATAACGTTGATTTACATGCATAACATGTATTTGCCACTCAAAACCTTCAAAAAAATCCATAAAAAAATTAAGATAATTCATAAATCTAAAGCAATAATTTGGCGATCTATGTCGATGTATCATACAAAGCCTGTGAACGTTTCAAAAGCGTAGTAAATTATTACAGAGTTTAAAAAACTACGGCAAGCACTGAGTTGTTAAATAGTTTAATTATTCGCTTCGGCGCCCTTTTAATCTGGAGCTCGCAACTGCAACTGTAAAATAGAAGGAACCAAGCTGCAATAAAATTTTAGCAAAAAAAATACACCCACTCTGCTATGTAATGGCAAATCCGAGCCTTAGCAATGCATGTGTGAAATACAGCTCTAAACCATTTCCATGCAATAGATATGAAGCTACAGCACAGTTGGCACGATTTGTTTTTGATGTTTTATGTAAGCGGCGCAGATTAATTTACAATCGATGACAGAGGCAACAATTGAAAAAATAAACTGGCGGAACTTATCTGCTAACGTACGACGCAAGGTATTGCAAATACATTTTAACTACTTGAAATTGCAAGAAAACTAGACCTATACCTACTTTCTATACATATTTGACAACTAATAGTTTCGACCGTTAAGGTATTGAAAACTCATTCGCCCGCCTGATATCAGTCGACAAGTCTCAAGCTTCCGCTACAACTTTGAGCTTTGCAAACACCATATAAAACAAAGATACAGCTGCTACGATATACAATATTCAAAAGAGCAACATCGGAGTTCTTTATTTTCAATACTTTTGACGATTTGTTAAAATACAGTTTTCATTTGTGCTGCAGTCTAACAATCATCGCGATGTGAACAGGGTCGAAAGTAGACAAGCCATACAAAACCACCAAAGTATAACATCCCATAATCTCACTTGATGTAAGCCTAAGATTTATGAAAGCGCCTAAAAGTAAAACAAGATATCTGAATTTTTGAATTGTACTAAGGTATTTCGGCCGTTCAAGTGAACGGTTAGGACAGAGAAGATCCTTAGCATGGCGCACAAAAAATGTTTTTTGCGATTGACGTAAAATCGACGTTTCAAGAGCAGAATACGAGGCTCGCGGCCAGCCGATATTGGTTCAATCCGACGCCACGTCACAATATTACTATTACACTTCAGACGAAACCACTCTACAAAAGGTCATTTCTTTAGTTTGACGGCAATAGTGTATAATTTTGGAGTAAACCGTTATCCAAATTATTAAATTTGCTCATAATATTTTCTAAATGCAACAGAATTTGTACGGAATAATTTTTTTGTTTATATACTCCTAAACTATCCTGGAAAGTGTAACCTTGGGTAAATTTATAAAGTTCTAACATCAACTGTTATACATAAATTAGTTGGACTCAATGCACATATTAATAACTTGTAATTATTTTAAAACGAATTAGTGCTTTATCGCTTTACCTTTTGATTTAATTTGCATTTCCAGTACAGGCTAACCATTATACAATGCATGCTCACAAGGGTAGGTGCCCCCTGAAGTGCGGACCAAACACCAACAATACGGCCTACCCCCCTCCCGCCGCTCCAGACCGGTCACCCTGCACCACTGGAGGAGACGCAGGCGCTGAACGCAAAGGTTCTTATAGATATACATTCGCTCTTCCTGCATCCCTCAGATAGCCCGTACCCCTCCACTGGGACCTCGAATATTGAGCATGTATGCATTATACTTAATTTCGAGGTATTAATCTAAAAAAGCTGTAGCGAAAATAGTTCAAATTCTCTATCCATTGGAGCTACTGATCGGTTGTATTAAAATTATTCGCCCGAGGACGCATATATGATTGTAATCAAAATAAGGAAATATAACTGACGTAGAGAAGAAAAATAACCAGATTAAAAAAATATTATATTAAAATATAATCAAAGCAGAAAATATATGCGTGAAGACGTAATTATGAAATAACTGAAACGGTTCAAACTGTAGAAATATCGTTGCACATAATACCCCCCGTAAATTGGGGGGGTCCGAACTAGCCACCAGAAACTGGGGATCAGGCCGAAAACGCCCGCATCACCAAACACATGTTTACATGTGAGTGCAGGGAAGCGTCATAATCTCCGTAATGCACTCTTGATAAGGCTATCCGACATCTAAGTCATACAAAACCAAACACCTCTTGGCCAAGAATGATTTTTAAATAAACAGAACGCTACAATTTGTGTGCTAGGTTTTCCGTTTGCAAAAACAAGCACATTTTAAGAATTAATGTGCCAGTTGTAAATAACATCTTTACCTGTATAGTGATATTCCTATAATTGTAATAAAAGGCTGTAGTAGCTCCGATATTAGACAACATTAAACTTTGTTTCGAAACACAAATTATGTTACATGAATGCAATAAGCTGTACATTATAATAAATAGTAATAAAAAATATATGTGTCGATAGGATAGCCTAGATTACACATAGGTTGATATATATAACCATGTCTTCTAGGTACGGTAAATAATTTTCAAAGCTTCATTGAAATCAGGTTGACACCGTTGCAATGGCTTTATGCCGCACATGTTAACAGTAAATATTGCAATTTTTTGTGTTAAAACGACAAAGTATAATCGGAAAAACATTACAAGTTACGTACACAAGTGTAAAAATATAACGAAAATACTCCAGATTTAAAGGCAGACACAAAGCAACAGAAATGATTATTACTAAAGTTAGATGCTCTACAGCATAATCCGAGAACATAATCATAAAACTTGTTAATTTATTGTGTAATCAAAACTTAACTTGGCAAGGATTTGATGGCTGGTTGAAATCAAGCGTCTCTTCTTTTAGGCCCCCAGTCCGAATATGGTCAATTTTGAAGATTACAGAGCCGATTTTGGCACCGCTCGACTCAACTCAATGAGGCGGTTCAGAAAATATTCATTTTACCCACATTCCATTTCTTCGATTTGTTGAGGTTTCGATGGTCCGTCCACAGTTAGAAGCAAAAAATTTTGTCTCTCATCAAACCGCGTCGACAGGTACCCAACATGGCCCTATTGCAAAGAAAAAATTTTTGGGTTCCCTAAGGGGGGCCAAATGGGACCTTAAAAATCGAAAAAGTTTTTTTTCAGGGATGTGGGCAAAATGAGTATTTTCTAAACCGCCCATTGAGCCGAGTAGATTGGTACCAAAATAAGCTCTGTATCTTCAAAATTGGCCAAATTCGGGCTGGGAGGCCTAAAGAAGACCAGAAAGTAGCACTAAAAACTGCTCGACCGACATTAACGCAGAAGCAAAACACTGTATTAATTCACAAACTAGTAAAATGTAACACCACCAAAAGCGATCGAATCCGTTAGCTTTGCCGGTATTTCTTTGAAATATGTTTGTTCAAAAACGTCTCTGTAACTTATTACATCACTCGCTCGCATACTGCTTGTTCAAAAAAAGAGGGAGTCATTATTTTGTTTAAACTGACAATATTGAAAATAATTATTGGTACTTATTGAAAACATTAACTTTAGGATGAAATCCATATGGGGTTTGAACTGTCATAAAAATAATATATTGATCATGCAATTCCCCATAGTTTTCCTTCTAATCTCATGAACTACTGTACTATATTTCATATTTTCCATACTAGACCCCGTACTCACAGGAATGTATCTCATCGCAGGGCTTTCGAAAATAGTACTGGCCAAAATTTTGGACATTTTCAAGAAATGCTGGTCAAATTTAAGTATCCCTGGTCGTAAATGGCAAAGGTTTACAGCGCTTGAAACATATAAATGCTCCCTGGGGTACAGGATAAATTAGCTCCTTTGACGCTTGAGCGCGCTTCCGTCAATGGGGAAGGGGGGGAAGGCGCGGTGCACTGGAATTTTTGTCATACATACACAAAAATCGGGGTAAAATTTAGACCAATTCAAAAATTTATCCTCACGCCCCACGCAAAGTAAAAACCTAAAAATTTGGAGCATGAAATGGATCCACGAAGGCGGTGTGATTAGCGGTGATGGATGCAATGACGTTAATGTTCCTAGATCTCGGTACAAATTTTCTCACTGATACCAAATTTGTGGAGAACGAACGCACCGAGGTCGCGACGTACAGAAGGTTGCAAAAGTTTGCAAGGATTTTTAATCTCTACACATAAGTTGTAAATTCACGATGAGAATCGGTACTATTGTACTAGGACCAGTTCTGGCCCTAAGGGATCCCAGCTGCACCACTGTTTTTCTCGGTGTGGTGCCCGGACAACCCCGGCTTCCACGGCTCCCCGGTGATTATGCGATGACCTAAAGAGAACCGCTTAGCTTAGCAGGCTGCCGGCGGGTTAACCAGGGTGTTCGGCCTGGCCCCTATTTTGGCCCACGTGTCTAGAGGTACGGAGGTCCCCCTGAGGGAGAGTCAACCCCTAAGCCTGCTCACAGGTAATAAGGCTGACTCGCCTTTCCCTCATTGCTATTGGACCCTGGCAAAGAGGAGTCCCGTATTTCTACCGGGCAAGACCTGAACGCTAGGGTTGGTTGCAAGGCCCAGCCTCAGTTCCTAGTATTGTTTTTGTAGTTTGATTCCAACACTCAGAAGCTTAGATTGAGAACTCGACTTGAAAACCTTGTCTACCTTGCCTCTGAGACACTCTATGCTCTCATGATCGAACACTCGTTTCAACCCATATTGATTTCATCCCTGCGAGAACCATTCACTGAGTCCGGATGTCAGCTGCGGATCTCCAGAATTGTTAATTTATGATTGAAAGATCTGCCTGCGCCAGGGTCAAGTTAAAAGATGCGGGTCGTGATCAAAAGAGAGAGGCGCTGCCGCGTATCCTGGATTTCGTCTGCCTTGTAATGATCTCCTGAACTACCAATTTTGACATGAAAAGATGGCGCTGTATCGGAACCCACCGTGTCTAAACGGTTTATGGGTCCGCGCTTATAAATTTCTTTCACCGAAAACTTTGGGGAAACAATCACTTTGTAGTCTTCTCATCTCAGGGCCGTCGCTCAACTAACGGGTGCGAGCACAAAGGTTTCCTTAAAATTTGGCCTCGACTATACGTGGCAGCTGACTCCGTCTCGTTTCCTGTTTTGGTCATGCTCCTCTCCGAGCGCCTTTGATTTAGCCGAAGGACCGCAGTCGTTTGCAAACATGGCTAGGGCGTGTGCTGCCGCACCCCCAACGAATTGCTCAGTTTGAGTACCAAAAGAGACTAGTTGTGATTTAAGCTTAAAAACACTTCGGATACCCCAGCATGATTAGGATGATAGATTTGCAAAACCGTGAGAAATGGGGACAACAACACACGAAAGGTCCTGATACGTCACTCCCTATGGAGCGGCCGCATCGACCCATCGGTGATTGTTCTATTGTAAAAATACGTGACGGGGTGCTCTACCGTGTCTAAACGGCCTGAGACCCGTCTGGATTTGTTGGGTTAGTTGACTGAAAACATTTTTATTCGGAGCGAGACAAATCTCAGAGTAGAAGCTCAAATTTCGGGGGCTAGCGTCAGGGGTTCCGTTCTTAATTTCTCTTGAAGCGCTCCACGCGTGCAAATGACTGCGTCCGTTCCGAGCGGTGCGCTCTCTCTCTCTCTCTCTCTCTTCTTCCCAATATTGGGTCTTTAAGCCGTGTGACCTGGAGTAGTTCTTGTAGATTTTCCTATGACTTAGGCTCAACTCAAGCTATGAAAGCGAGCGTGGAATGGAGCACGAGTCAAAAGAAGCTCCAGGGTCTCTTGGAAATCGGTTGAAAATCGTAAACGTGTTTGATGCCAATTTGTGGCGGGATCCTAAACGCTTGCATGCAAATTACCAGAGTCTTCTACCGTGTCTAAACGGCCTGGAAGACTAGTTTTGAAACAACTTAATCGTGGACTCGTTAAACGAAATGCTCAGGGTCCAAATGCTCGAATTTTGGTGGGGAAAGCCTAGCGCTATCTTGTGCTTATGCTCAATTCTTATCTGCCTTAGCGGCTGCCTCCAGGTCAACACGCTACTAAAATTTTTATTCCAAGAACACTTTGCTTCACCACTCCCTCTGTCCCAGTTCCTTCCCCCTTCCCCGTGTGTATTGCCTTCCGCCCCTTTCACATCACTAAAATTTTCGCCCCCCGGGTCTAAAATCAAAATGGCGACCCGGCGAGCGGGGAACCAGTCGAGCGTTTATGATTTGCGAGCAATTTAGCGTGTAACTTTCTCGATTTCGCTGGGCTGCACTTACGAGTGCACGGAGCATCCGTCGGACGCGCCAGCACCCGCAAGGGCAGCCCCGCTTGTGTAAATTTTGAAAACGGAAAAGCGCCCAGGAGGGGCTCCGTCCTGTGCTACACAGTAGGAGACACACCTAGGCAAAAGAAAAGAAACGCAAACAGAAAACAAAATCTTTAAACCACTTACAGTAAAAAGGGCGACAACCGCCCGAAAACTGAAAACAGACCACTTGGTCTGGGCCACTCTACTCGACTGGCTCCGACGCTGCGTCGGGCCTTTTCCTTTTATACTAAACTCCAACCCCCCCGTCTTAGCCAGAGCCATTTACAGTCCCTAAAACCGTGCTATGTAAGAAGATTTCAAATATTTTCAAAATCGTCGCGCTAACATACACAGCGAACAAAACAAAACATAGAAAACCAGCCGCGCTTTAATTATAACCAGCAACACAATGAGCGACCAACAGCGCATATGTGTAATGTAATCGCTTGCAGCGGTCGAACAACAATGTAAAAGAAAGACGGGCGACAACAGCAGACCCACAGCCTAGTGGCCGACAAATGCCAAAAATAGCTAAACCTCGCGCTGGCCGGCGCGGCAATTTCCAAACTGAGAAATATACGAGCGCCCAGGGCGCCGGAATTGTATCAAAACTCGGCCACGTTTTTTGTGATAGCGGATCAACGGAAAACAGTAGGCGGCCGGGGGCGGGACCAGGTTCACGCCCTGGCTGGTCGCCTACTGATAAAAATATCAGATTTAATATATATCCCATAGGTGGCCTGTTAGAGGCCGTTTTGTGAGGTAAAAATAGAAAATTTTGGTGTCCCGGGAGGGTTATCGGGGTCCTGCTCGGACCGGTTAAGTTAAGTGGCCCCGGTTTTCGGTTAGATAGTTAGGGTAAGACCCTGTAGAGGTGCTGAGCTTGAAAAATTGGGGGGTTTTGGTTATTTCTGTTAAGATTTAAGCCCTTGAAAATTGGGTGTTTAAACGCTCAGTTGGGGGTCCCTGAATACTTATAGGTGAGGGATAAATTTACCCGAACCCGCACTTTACAAACCTTATAGGTCCCCTATGACAATTAGTTAGGCCCGCATGGCCTTCACTGCCTGAAGAATAGAAAAATTTTAAGTTTTAACATACTCCCCGAAAATGAGATTTCGACAACTGAGTCCAGTTTCTTTCCTATTAAATTGGGTGCTAAGTTGCACTTCGCGACTCGATTAAGCCGTAACTGCATGCCAGGACGGGCCTCCGAAAGTCGATTTACAGTAAAATTTCGCGTTAGCTTTTGACAAGGATTCTGCACGAGGCCCCGACCCATCCTGACACACAGTACGAAAATGCCTTTCACAATCTCGCAAATAAAATATCAACCAGTATTAATAATAACAAGATTATCATGTCACTGTGAGCGCGCACCGGGATCGACCTTGGGGCGCCGACTCGATTTTGTTGACAGTAAAGTCGCAAAATTTCGTCCCCATGTCCCCGGCCCATCCGGATACGCAGCTACTCCCCCAATATACGTATTTAGCACATTATTACAGCAACACGTGTTATGACATGCAATTCATTTAGAGCCGACCGGATACCACACTTAGTAGTCCGATTATTCCATTTGTGGTGCCAAAGTCACCCCGTGCACCTCGGGCGGGTGGAGCGTAACGACACAACAGTTACAAGAATGGTACATCTTTTATTTTTATAACAACGGCAATGAATAGTACACAATATATTATCCAAGTCACGCTCCACCGGTATCCGATCGCCCGTCGCACCCATTTTCCCAACTTTGACCTTAATTTAGCTGATTTTCCCTATTTGAATATCTTGTTGAAATCCCTAAAATTTCGGGCTGTTACATCTCTTAAAATTTTTTGGATTTTATAGACTCCTTACTTATGGTAGTAAGTTAAATTTGTCGAGATACGAAAAGAAAGTGAAAATTTTGCGTGATTAATTCCATGCGATGCACAGCCCTTGATTTCCATTAGGTAAAATTTGTATGAAATTTGAAAATTTAACCCGTTTGAGCTTAAAATTACCGTAAATTTCGAGAATTTTCCAAGAATTTAGCCCGTTTGGGGATAAAATTACAATAAGTTTCGAAAATTTTCCAAGAATTTCCCAAAAATTTGTTAAAATTTGTTAAAATTTGCTAAAACGAGGGTAGAAGGACGATCAATTTGTTTGGTTATCACCAAAAACGCGTCCCTTCTCCCTTATTATTCGGCATTTTTGGAAGTTTTCCCTTATGGTTTATAATATTTTGAGTTTGATATCTTAATGTTTCGGAAATGTGTCTTGTTTGACCATTTAAATTTTACCCAACGTTCTAAACGTTATATATATATATACATGCAAGGTTATTACTGAAGCACATTTATATATATATATACATTCCTAGCACGTACCTCCATTAATTTGGATTTGGTTCACCCCAGGAAAGGACCCGGCTGCCGGTTATGCCCTAACCCAGGGGTTATTTTAAGCAATTTCCAGTTATTAGCTGGGGGTTGGTCTGCCCTTTTGATTTATCTTAATCCCTTTAAAAGTTGGTCCTAAATGGTTGCCCTATGTTGAGTATCCTATTTAAAGTTTGTACTTTCGCTTGGTAGATTTCCTAACCCACCAAGTCGTACCGATTATGCCTACCTAGGTTCAGTTACCTGCATTGCTTCGTGACTAGTATTTCCAATTGCTGCCTAGGCACTTCTCACTGCAGCTGCTGTTACATGGGTGTGTTTCGTACTCCTAACTATCTCTTCCGATGCATCTCCTAGCAGGTCGTACTGATTGATCTCCTCGTTTCCTTTCGTGCTCTTATTCTATTGCTCGCTCGTGTTAGCTGCTAACGCTACGCTGTTGCGCTCGCGATCGCTCAGGGTGCCAAACGCTTTAACTCAGCGTCGCGAACCAGATGGTCTACCCACTCGCGCAGGTTGCGACGACAATAATTGGATACCATCGGCTCGCGAAATTGAGGTCGCTCGCCCCACTCCATGTGTGGCTCGTCTCGCTCCCACGCGTCAGGGGTGTTGAACGCGACGGGCCACGTTGGGATAAACACGTTGTGGAGCGTGTTGTACCGCTGCCGGTGGTTGATTAAGATTTGTTTCAGTTCGGCTGTCCAGGACGCTGCGTCTTGATTTGTAGCAACCCAGCGCGGTGTAGGTGGCGTCATGATAATGGTCGTTGTTGGCGCTACTCGCTTTGATAAGACCCCGAGATGCCGCTTCACCTTCTTAAATGCTGCGTTTGGGTTTGTCGCATGGAGCTGCTCCAGAGGCGCTTTCCTGTAGATGTAGTTGTAGCCACCTAGCAGGATGATGCACTTTAGCTGCGGCGTGACAATGGCATTTGCGGCTTGGACTAGTCGCGCCAGGCTGGCGTCCGGCCATCCGTTGACCAGCCACTTATTGTCCTCGGCCACTTCCAGCAGTGGTAATGCCAGTGCATCTCCCAGGATGGCTGTTCGGGGCCACCGCACGTTTCCGGTGGCGCGGAATTCGCGCACCTCTTCGAGCAAGCGTCCCATGATATTATGGCAGCGTCCGGGCGCCTCCTTGTTTTGTAGTTGCTGACTGGAGCGTCCGACACCCCAGAAAGCGTCCGTGGAAGCTTCAAGCAACTGCCGATCCTCGGTAAGTTGGAGCACATGCGCATACTCCGGGATGGCGAATTTCTTGAGCAGTATTGGGCGCATGATGTGCTCCAATAACGGCTTTAGGCGGGCGCTAGTGACGTAATCAATAAGTTCGTCTTTTAGCACCCGAGCTCGCGATTTGATCTGCAGCGGCGAGTCAGTTGTGTCCATTAACTCGCGTGCAGCATCATGGTGTTCGAGGAGCGCTAGCACCTGGATGTGATAGTGTCGCTCCACGGAGTTGGCGAGGACGCCGTCGTTGCTGAATGGCACTGGCGTTTCGTGCATGTTTGACAGCTCTGGCCAGTCCGTGCCATGTGATAGGAATGCGGCGTATGGCTTATTCAGGTCCACTCGGTAGACTGGGATCGTCGGCAGTTTGAATAAGGCCATCTCCGGCGGAGCGTACGGTCCGACCGTTGATACTCGTCCGCCGGATTTTCGGTTTGGGGTCACATCGACGTTGCTGGTGCTCATCTATAAAGGGAATTTAAATAAGTATGTTTGTCAATTACTTAATTGTCGCAGCGCTTCATGTCACGTGTACCCCTCTATGCGTTCCTACCCCTTGTATGCCTGCTTTGGTGGGTTTGTTCTGTGTGGTGGCTCGAGTTTCTATCATCTCCGGATGATTTAAAATTTTGGCGCCTTAACCCCCTTTCTCTAACTGCTCTAATGACTTGCTGGTGGTACCCTCATATATATATATAGATATACTTTACAATTCACCATCTGGATAGTGACAGTACTCTTCTCTTGGCAAAGGTCGCTCCATTAGTCGCCGGATAATGTCTGCGCTTTGCAGGCTTTGCTCTACCCAGGCGACCAATTCATGATGACGCTCTGGAGCTACGACAGGTTTGTTCCACCGTCGCCGGTCTTCCCCCTGGTTAAACGGTCCGACCGTGTCCCAGGCTTCGGGTTCCATCAGCGGCGCTGGCCATCGTGGCGTTATTACGCTGCGGAGCGACTGGTGGTTGAGGGTGAGTTCCGCCTTGCGCGTACGGAATTGCCGTCCCCAGGTGTCGCCCGTGTAGTTGTTGGCGTCCCAATATGGGGGAGGCGACGCGACGTAAATGGCGGCATCTTCCCTGGCACGCCGGTCCAGTACTCCCAGGTGCCGCTTGATACGTTTGAAGTAGGCACCTGGCGAGAGTGCCTTCCGCGGTTCCACCCACACGTCGTCATAGCCGCCAAGGACGAAGATAGTGTCTGTTTGCGGCGTGAGCAATGCGTTGGCCCACTTCAGTAGCTCAATCATTGTCATTGTCGGGTAGGCCATGACGAGCCAATTGCGTTCATCTGCCACCTCAACGAGTGGCAGGGCCAGTTCGTCGCCGACTATAATGACTCGGGGCCATCGAACAAAGCCGTCACGGTTAAAGGCCCGGATCTCTTCGAGCAATCGGCCAGTGACGTTGTGGCACACCGTCCGATGAGGGCCGCATTGGGCTGGAGGCATTCCCGTGCCCCAGAAATTGTCCCAGGAGTCGACGAGGAGCTGCCGGCCGCCGGTTTTCTCCAGCTCCTCGGCGTATTCGTCGATGCTGAATTTTGCCAGCAGGATTGGTCGTAGCAGATGTGCTCGGTAAGACATGTGCCAACGTCGAGCACTGTGCGGGAGTTGTCGCTGCAGGGCGATACTGCGAAGCTGCAACTCGGTTGGCGTGCAGTCGACCTCGCCCAATTTCTTGGCCTCGTCCTCGTATCGCAATAGCTCCAGGACGCCGAGGTGGTAGTGTTCGGCGACGCTGGAGAGGCGCCGTCCATCGTGCTCGAAGCGATCTTCCATGCGGTATTCATTGGATAGATGGCTCCATCGTTTGCTGTGAAGCGAGATGAATTCCCATCGTCCCTCCCGGTCCAGATGGTATTGTGGCACCTGAGGAAATTTATGCCCATCGATCGCCGCTGGTACGTGCCGCACGCCCTTTGGGATCAAACGGGCATTGATGCTGTTGGTGCTGTGGGCTCGATGCATCTAGAATGTATAATTGGGAATAAGTCTAAATGTAAGGATAAGTTGGTCTACTTGTGAATGTTTTCTAAACCCCTTTTCTAACCCCCCTTTTTGATTGTTTGTTTGCATGGTCAGAGGTACGTACTAGCATGGGTTGAGTTAGTCTGCTCGTAAGTCTGGATCGTCTGAGTCAGATTCTTCGTATGGTGGTGGTCGGGGCGTCCGTTGTCGCCAAGCTGCGGGATGTAGCTCCTGGCTAGAAGGATAGCGTGGGAATGAGGTTGATGGTTGACTTTCGCCTAGGGAGCGTGCGCCCCTACGAAATTGTTGGGGTGCCGGGATTGGTGCACTGGTCATTGAGGTGGTGACACTGGTGGACTGCGTGCGAGTAGTAGATGCCAGTCTGGTAGATGTTCCGGCCGTTTCGCTAGTAGTCGCTGTTGGTTCCTGGAAAGTCACTCGTCTAGGCCTACGTAGGGCGTCTCCTACTTCCTCGTCCGATGCTGCGCCATATGGCCTAAAGACCCGGTCCCTAGCCTGGCGATGAAGGAGGTGTCTGGTCGGTGCTGTTGCATGAGTGGAGCTAAGGCGTATTATGCCAGTGGAAGTAGTAGTAGCGGTTGTGGGATGTACTAGTTCAGTGATGGTTACTGTGGACGGTCCTGGCTGTTCGGTACTAGCAAACTGGATGGTGGAGCCTCCGCGAGTCGATGTGACCTGTTTCCGTTGTGTGGCTCGTCCAACAAGGCCTTTTCCGCGCTCTTGCGGCGGGGCTCGTGTGCGAGGAGGAGTACTCAAGGTCACTGGGTGACTGGTTTCTTGCTGGGGTGCTGGTGCTTCACTACTTGATCCGGCAAGTGTGAATTCGCTAAATGAGTCGGAGGTCCCTGGTTGTGTCCTAGAGTCGCTACTCGATGTTTCTTGTCCTGCCCGACCGAGCCGCTCGGTGGAAGATGGTTCCTGCGATGTTTGACTGGTTAGTTCGTCGTCCGCTTCAGCTGCTCTTACGTCCACCGTGGTACCTTCTCCAGAAGTTTCCGACAAATAGCTGGACACTGGCGATCCTAAAGGCGGCTGAGTCATGGGCGCCTCGCGAAAAACGTATTGGTGAGGAGCCATAGGTGCGCCGGCACTTGCTGGCGGAGCGCTATAGGGACGTATTGTTGTATAGTCCCCTACAGTTTGAGTTGACATCTCCATTGGTACGCGTAGTCGTGATGCCATAATATGTTCAGCGGGTCGCGATTGAAATAATGGATGGTCCTGAGCAGCGAGCATAATTGCGTAGCGTAGGTCCCCTGAGGTGTATGGTCCGGGTACGACGATTCCACCTGAAGCTCCTCGTGGCGTGGTAGACAGCGTAATGTCCGTTGGGTAAAAATGCTGTCCTTCGAGTATTCCAACACCTACAGTCGGAACGCCGAATGGGACCTCCTCGCTGGTGGCTACTATCCTTTCCATCGTCGTTACCGGCACAGTATGTTGTCCGTATTCCACCTGCGTGTCTCGGCTACCAGGCTCTGGTATGTATGAGAAGGCCTCTTGACTGGTAACCTGTTCCTGTGATATTGGTGGCCAAGATGGTTCTATTTCTCTATCTGGATCAGTCAGTGGAATCCGATTCCTGACTGTCCTTGGATTCTGCGGCTCGTAGTCGTCCGTCCGATACTCAATGTGTTCCATTGCTGCTTGTTCGGCCTCGATTTCTGCATACGTCCGGCGGTAAAAGTTGGGATCATTGGGGTCACCCATTTCTATACTCTCAGTGTCCGAGCTATCACTGACTGCTGCTCGTACTGTGCGTACTGCTACCTCATCTACGGGTTCTATTTCTGTTACAAAATCCCTATCAGCAATAATTCTTTGGGTGGGTTCATTCAGACCCCTTTCTAATACTGAAGCGTGTACCTGACCTAGCCAATCTCCTACATTAGGCACTGGATCTAAAGCTCTAAAACACGGTTTAGTTCTATTAAGGTGTACTACATGCGCCATACCTTCCGGATTTGAGTGCATTCTTACACGCAGGCATGGTGGTGTGATCCCTAATATTTCGTATGGTCCGCACCAACGAGGTGTAAGTTTCCTAGATGTTCCTGGCGTGGTGTCATGCCTATAGACCCAGACTAATTCGCCTGTTTGATAGCGTGGTTCGCGAGCTCGCCTATTATACCTTAACCTATTTACTTCCTGGGCGGCTCTCATTGATTGATATGCGCGTTCCCTAATAGAAGCCATCCAGCGCTGCGCGTTGGCTCTATATGAGTGAGCTCCAGTGTAGCCTGTGGCTGCACTATGCGTGTCGTATTCTCCGGGTAACCTAGGATAAAATCCATGCATTAGTAAAAATGGTGGATATTTGGTGGCTGTGTGTACCGAGGAATTATAAGCCATTACACAAAATGGTAATGATATATCCCATGAATGGTGATCGTCTTGCGGCACACTTACCCTTAGTAGGTATAATAATGTTCTATTGAACCTTTCGATCTCTCCATTTGCCTGAGGGTGGTAAGCTAGACTCATGTGTCGAAATATCTGCATTCCCTGGCACAAGTTTTCAAACATGTGTGCGGTAAAAGCACCTCCTCTATCAGAGTATAGCTCCCTGGGAGCTCCGTACTTATTAACTACCTCATATAAAAATATGTGAGCGCGTGTTCTTCTTCTATCTACCTATAATCAAGATCTATAAAAACGTCACCAAAACAAAGTCACGAACACAACATGCTATGCCAACCGGACCCATCCCAGGCTATCCGAGAGATAGGGCCGGCGCCGACGCGAGGCACACCCCCGGGCGTGTTCTGACATACCTTTCCAGTAATAAAATTGTTTCAATTTCTGCTATTAGCCGATCACGGCCAGGATGTCCTCCATACAATATGTTAGGTTTGAGTATTTGCTGTACTAATGTAATTGGGACGCGCAATTACTCTATAATTATTCACCGGTGTAATGGATGCATGTACATATATATATCCTGAGCTAATCAAATAAGGGCTCCATTTCAATTCTAGTGCGCCTAGCTCGCCCTGCCTTGTTTTGTTATGTGGATGCACAATGAACCAATGGTCAGTTCGTATTATGTATGGTAAGAGCCGTACTAAATTAAAATCTGGGAGCTCCATACAAGAGTGTTGTGATATTTCCGTGCGTCCTCGATCCAACGGTGTAGTATTTCTGTTCATCGTGCATCATCAATTTCATGTATCTTCATGTTTGAGTATTTGCTGTACTAATGTAATTGGGACGCACAATTTATAATTTATGTCACCTGGTTGTAGTGGGTGCGTGTAGAGTATCTTTGTTCTCAAGCAAAACTAGAATGTGGTGGCCTCTCATTTCTTTTCTTGGCGCGCCTCGCTCCCCCCTCCCCTTTGTTTTTATATATACACCCCAACAGGGGGCACCACTTTGTGGTTCCTTTGGTTGTATGGGTAGTAGGGGTACTAATTAAAAACCAGGGGGGCCGAAAAAAAAAGAAAGATATGTCTTCGTGAGTGTCCTGTGCGTCCTCGATCCGACCGGATGGTAGCACTTTGTCATAATGCAGCATCATCATCCTTAGTAGACTTAAATACTCTTGTCCAGGTCGTGGTGGGGTTCCTATGCGGCCTACGGTTTCCGATTCAGGCGGGTGTGGCCTCTTGGATCCCCGAGCCTGAGGTCCGATTCCAGAACGAGATAGTTGTAGTGCGTACCGACATCACTGGAGTTTCCCTGGATCCATCCTAATGGAATTGCGCTTAGTGTGGCTGCCTGTGAGTAGCGTTGCAGGGGGTACTGTAGTATTTGCGTGTCGGGGACTAACTGTGATGGGATTGCTTCGGGGTTTGGTTAACCTGGGGGAGCTATTGGGCTTCCCGTTATAGGGGTTGGTGCGCCTGTTGCGAGAGGTGTTACTGTTCGTACGGGATATGGCAGATGTGATTGACCCCATGCTGCGCAGGTTGTTGGAGGGCGAGGACCGGTGGGTCGTCCTCGGCCCATCATTAATATTTCATATGTATCTCCCTGTTCCTCGCCAATGGATGGGTCGTATACCAGATTGCCACGCGACAAAGCATCGGCATGCCTTCTCTTACCTGGTCTATGAGTATTCAAATCCTCCGAACTCCGAGCAGCATCACAGGGTCTCAAAAGAGAACCCGAGATAGTTGTAGTGCGTACCGACACCAATGGAATTTCCCCTGGACCAACCCTAATGGGAATTTCCCTAAGGGGGCCTCCCGGTGGGGTAGGGGTGCAGGGGGGAACGGAGGTAATTGCGGGGCGGGGACTAACTGTGATGGGATTGCTTCGGGGTTTGGTTAACCTGGGGGAGGCATCCGCCTCCCCTTTAAGGGGGTTGGGCCCCCTGTGGGGGGGGGGGTACCTGTCCGACGGGGAAAGGCAAGAGGGAATTGCCCCATGCCTCCGAGGGTGGTGGAAGGGGAAGGCCGGGGGGGCCGCCCCGCCCCACAACAAATATATCACATGTATATCCCCCTTCCCCCCCAAAGGGAAGGGCGGAACCAAGGACCCCCCAAAAAGCCACGGCATTCCGTCCTCTTTACCGGGCCAAAGGGGAATTCAAAACCCCCGAACTCCGGGGCAGAACAACGGGCTCTCATTAAAGGAATCCGATAAAAAAAACCCCCCCCGAAAGTTATCATCATTATCACCTAACTGACGGGCACTGTTTGTCCAACGCTAGCCTAAACAGTGTCTCTGACCACTGATCAGAAAATTACCTTCTGTCTATTATTTTCTCTTAGAATCATATAAACCAATAATTTTAAGTTTCCTACAGAAGAACATGCAACAAACGTATGTGTAGTAAATGGAGGCGACTGGAGACAGAGCGAAAGTGTGTATTCTACGTTTCAAGCTTTGTAAGCGCATTCGATTTGACGCAGTATACGCAGTGGTGTATAGTGGAAGACATTTTTTGCTCTGAATGTCCAAAAACCGACATATTTGATCGATAAATAAACATTATTAGCTTCCTCAGTCTCTTTAAAGTTTCAGAAAGGCAATACTACCATCGCAATACATTAAGTTTAATGTAAAAGTTATTTTTAATGCATTTTAAATCCACTATACCTTCATTTCTTCCATCATCTGTTTTACTATATATAAATTTCGAAGACCAGGTTCCGGTTCCGGACCCGGTTTAAATGGACGGTTCCGGTTGCTGGTTCCGGTTATTCCCTGGGATCGTAATATATGGGTTCCGAAACTACTCCAAGGCTCAGGCTCAGCTTTGATCCCAGGGCCGGGCGGGAGCACCCAAGTCCGGCTCAACCGTGTTAGAAGCTACACTTATCAGAAATCGTGATTTTGGAAGCCCAATTTTCTTCAGAAATTGTTAATTTACACATAAATAAAGACTGAATTTGGATTCAACGTGCTTTACCGGCACAAAAGAATTTTTTTCAAATTTTTAAGGGAAAAATGCAAAGTTCATAGCTGTCGAAGCCAAAAATATCTCCCTGGGGTCGGTAGTTGACATGTCGGGATCAGGGCCAAAGTGTCAACAGCCGGTCATGATGGGTCAGCGCCGCCTATTGCGGTATCCCGGAAAGATTTCACCTCCATATTTCGAAAGGCTTTCGACAGACTATAACATTAATCCTTCTTTCAAGATTAAAGTATTTTCTAACAGTAGGTTGCTGTAGCCAGGCTATTTGTTTTAGTTAGTTAACGGTGACGAAAATCAATTGTCAACAACACTCGCACGTGCTAGTAGTCGAATGGCATCGACTATGACGCCGAAACGTGCTGCTCAATATGAAACCAAAGCTCGTCGATTGGGTCGTGAAGCAGCCGATGATTTGCTGAATGGTGTGCTTGAAGAGCTTGTTTGTACAGCCACGACCGACGGAATCAGCGATGTTGCGCAGAAATCGTTTCCCGATGCACTAAATATCCTCAAAGATCGACAAAATTGTCTTGTCGATGATCTGGAATCAAGTTTTGAAGAGCCCAGTTTTGCGGACGGACCTGCAGCTGCTGTAAAGAAACGAAAACGCAAAGGTGAATACACGATAATTTAGCAGTTAGGCATATATAAAATCTCGTGACGTGGATTTTTCGATTTGTGTTTAAAAGTTTCAGAGACAATATTGTTTGTTGGTGGCACTGTGCAGTTTTATGTTCGTAATTTGTAGCGTGTTTGCTTTATCCACAGCCACACAAGAAATATAAATTTGGACTAATTTCAACGGTTAAATATGTGTGTGTTACAAAAAAAGTTCCAGGTTGTCTAATGGGAAACGAAGCCTTCTTTTCAGAAATTGTGGTCAAAATGTGTAGCAGGAGAAAGAAATAGATTTTGGCTAAAATTCATCTCAAACCACTGTTTTTCTTATTTATGTTACAGATACATTTTATTTCAGCGTTTGACGGAATCCTCATGTCTACGTTTTGTATTGATTTAGTTGTTAAATTGTTAACCGGGGTTTCAAAAAAATTTGACGACAATGATAAGGCGCATCGAATTGGCGAAAATGTTTTTCGATGTATTGCAAAAATTTCAGGGGGCACCCCTATTTAGACACAACAAGGTTTGGCCTTCAAGTCATGCTTGGCCTTTCGCCGGTTACGCGAAAGTGCTAATCACAAATCAGCGAAATCCTCCAAGTTTACTTTTGAATTTTAGGTGTGGAATTGTACTGGAAAAATAAAAAACCCGACTATTTTAGTCGTAGCTGAGTAGAAATATTTTACTTTTGTGCTGATTTCTGTACCTTTCAGAGACACAGCAATAGCTGTTAGATAGTCGTAACTGCTGGCAACTCTTAACGTGTTTTCTTGTTGACCACGAATATTAACATGCTGATTTTGTGATATATAATTCTGTGATGCATTTGGCCTAATCAAGTTGAATCTGAGGGCCATTGTTCCGGTTAGTAGTGTAAAGATCTAAATTTAGCTCAAACTTATTTATTCAGTCCCAGTGCTCATAGGTGTTTATGTCTGCAGATGATGTGCTGCACTAAACTAGTACATAGATAAATTTTTTTGGTGTGCTCAAATTTTAGACTGATAGGTAGACATGAAAATTAGTCTCTACCTTTACAAGGTTGTTGTTTTAAGACACACTGGTTTCAACTCAACAGTCGGCATACGCTCAACTTTGAAATGCTGTACAACATGTTTTAAACTTCGAAATATTTTCAAGCATGGAAATGTTCCATGGTTAGACAAGTTTTTGTTTCCTGCAATGCGTCGTATAGACATTACTGAAATTTTAAGCTAGAAGGCCACAGAAACCTTCAGATAAAAACGGGGTTTTAAACGACAAGATGGAAACCATGAAAATTACTTCGAGCTGCGGTGGTGGCTATGTTGATTTTGAAGACGCCGGTCTACTGAACGCCGAGGACTCAATTGATGACATAAATTCAATTACGACATATTTGCAAGAAGAAGCGGTAGAAGATATGGTAATCTTTTTTAGCTTTTGTTTAGCAGGCATTGCTCCGTCTCGCTGATCCCGAGAGTACAAACGTCGTTGTCTGTATGTGATATCGACGCAATGCGGTTTAGCCTTTTTGTTGCATACCTATGTGCTTTTTGTTCTTCCTCTAGTATTACCAACTCTCATTTTTAGAAATCTGGTAAATTGATCACCTTCTACAAGGAATAAAGGGTTCCAAGTAAAACTCAGTAAAGTTGCGTCAGATATACAGTATAATGTAAATGTGATATATATACGTTTCGTTTCTGCAGTGTGTTCGTTCAAAAAAATTAAAGTACTGCTCGGGGTCTCTATCAAAATTTTCGATCACTTTGTTGATCTCTGAGTTCGGGGTTGTGGGTCGAGAAAATAAATGCGGGGGCGGTGGAAATGTTTTATATATTATATTCGTGGTATTCAGCAGGGAGTAACCGGAATTCCGGGTCCGGCGAAAACCGTGTTCCGGTTGCGGTTCCGGCAAAGGGCAAAAACCATACCGGAACCGGAATTCCGGTTTAAAAATTTTGTTTGAAATTTTCCACGTTTTTTGCTTTATCCTGTAATCCAAACATATGTAATATATATATATATTATACAATGATCAAGCTCCAATACAACCAAGCGAAAGAAAAAATTAACTAACCAATTTGCCGTGTAAAACGTTAATAGGGCACATAATTTGAGCAGGAATTTTTCATAATAACCTGCAGGAGTTTGTTAAATCAAAGCCTGGTCGATGCTTGTAGCAGCAATTTTACACATCCAGAAGTTTGTGGGATACGTTTGAATTAAACCGGTCCAACTCGGTAACAGAGTATGGCTTACGCAGAAGTACTTAGGGTATGCTTGGCTAACATAAATTGCGTCAGGCACCCGCCAGTGCGCTTGTAAACTTGGTAAATCAGTCTAAATTGAAGTAAACTAACGTTATCTGCAACGCAGCTAGAAACTGCTTTCTTGGCAATGAACTGTATTTATTGAAACTGTGCGAGCAGCATCACAGTCTGTCTCATTCATAGCATTCTAATTAGAAAGTTATCATCATTATGATCTAACTGACGGGCACTGTTTGTCCAACGCTAGCCTAAACAGTGTCTCTGACCACTGATCAGAAAATTTCCTTCTATCTATTATTTTCTCTTAGAATCATATTGACCAATAATTTTAAGTTTCCTACAGAAGAACATGCAACAAACGTATGTGTAGTAAAGGGAAGCGACTGCAGACAGAGTGGAAGTGTGTATTCTACGCTCCAAGCTTTTAAGCATATTCGATTTGACGCAGTATATGCAATGGTGTATAGTGGAAGGTATTTTTGCTCTGGGTGTCCAAAAATCCACATTTTTGATCGATAAATAAACGTTATTAGCTTCCTCAGTCTCTTTAAAGTTTCAGAAAGGCAATAATACCATCGCAAAACATTAAGTTTAATGTAAAAGTTATTTTTAATGCATTTTAAATCCACTATACCTTCATTTCTTCCATCATCTGTTTTACTATATATAAATTTCGAAGACCAGGTTCCGGATCCGGTTTAAATAGACGGTTCCGGTTATTCCCTGGTATTCAGCTGGCCTCACGTTGTGGGATGCCTTAATGATTGTACTGATTCTCCACGTTTCTCTGTTGGCTGTGCCTTCTTATAGCACATTGATAGGCATAATGATGTTCCCTGAAGATTAGTTCGATGTCGTTTATGATCTGTCTCTTTCGCTTCATGATCGCTCTACCTCTAGGGCGAATCCAGTTTGATGTATAGTTTGAATGGAATAATCGGCATACGCAGGTGCACCGCGAGACGTATTCGGTTCTACGTGATAACTTCGGTTAGGGGCATGGAATGGCTCGCACTTCTGCGGAGCTCGTCATTCGTGATTTTATCTAACCGGGTGACGCCAAGGATGATTTTACGCTGGGCGAAGTTGTCAAGACATCCAGTTTTGCAATGTTGTGTTATTTAGTTGGCCATGTTTCACTGGCATACGACAGCGTCTCGTTATAGACAGCCAACTTGGTAAATACGATGTTTGCCTGCCATAAGCAGCGCATGCTACAGAACTCTTGGCCGAGCTCGATCATCTGAATTGGATTCGTAGGTAACAAAATTCGTTAACATGTTCCGGGACAGACATACGTAGTTATCACTAGGGGTTGCCAATGCAGCAAATCATAATCTTCATTTTTGTTTCGGTGATGAAATGTCCTGTACGAACGTTGGCTGCGCGAACACTTTCTAGCATTTGTTGAAGCTTGTCATTTTGTTTCGGCGACAATAGCTATATTATATGCGTAAGCAGGATTTGTCAATGTCGTCACTTGGTTCAAGTGATGACCGCATGACCAAATACACGACAGCTGAATAGAATAGAACAGGGTGGAGTCTTGCTAACACCTTACTTAAGTTCGAATGGTTCCAACATTTTGCTCAAACTAATAATTGAATATGATTGTTTAAAAAACGCCTTGATAATGGAGACCAGGTTCCACGGCAGAACTGAGTCAAATGCCACTCTGAACTCAACGAACGCAACTACGGTTGGTTGTCGGAATTCGTGTTGCTGTTCTAAAAGCAATCTCAGGTTTATGATCTGGTTGATTGTACCGCGACCTGTCTTGTTCAGGCGATACGGGCAGCCTAATGTGTTTGTGATGGCTGCCTCAACAATTTTGAAGGCAATATCTAAAAAGAAAGACCTTTATAATTACTACATATGTAACCGGATTAAGATAGCGGTACATGTTGGTCGTTAGGTATGGTTTCTGTCAGCCAGACTTTGCATATATATATATCAATGAAGCCTCGGGCATTTGGCTAATGTGCAACTTGCGCGCTTCAGCAGGGATTCTGTATTTACAGCCGTTCTAACATTAGGAAGGCCTTTTATATCACATTTCATATATCATCAATGGCGGGTCAGTTGATCTCATAAAACATTTCGAAGAGCATATATATCTGTCGCCGTTCAGCACTATAGTTTAGAATCTGCTTGAATTGCCCTTGTCACCGGTGCAACTGCTTCTTATCAGTGGAAAGAATTTTCTGGTGGCGCCGGTTATCACGCCTCGCTTGTCCGCTTAGTAGAGTTTTGAAAGTTTTCTTCACCACAAAAGGGCGATTTAGTTCAGTTGCAATTTTGGTCAAGTAGGCTAAAATTTCACATTATGTTGGTCGGAAATAAAAATTTTTATGGGTCAAACTTTGGAGGTGGTGGCCATTAGAGGTTAGCCCACTTTTTCTTTTGTTCCGGATCTCCTGGCCGTATATTTAACATCACTATTAAAGTAAGATTTGTACTATAGTTTTCTACATGAGCCCTTGGAGTAACAAAGCTTATACTGAGAGAAAATTTGAAATTAATACGTTCTGAAAATCAGTCCGATCGGTCCACTTACAAAGTGTAAAAGCAACAAAAATAATTTGAGTAAGTTTGTTTTAATGTGAAAAGGGAATTATTCGACCCCGGTACATCTACTGATGGTACGTCCAATGCTCCGTCGCTTACTTGTGAAAAAATTAGCCACATCTATACGTTCATTTTGGAGCAAAAAAATTTATTTGATTAATTATACACATGCATTATAAAGCTTTATTATCTGTGCTTGACCATGTTTTGTCTCGTTTGATAACTGACGTGGTCCGCAAGTTGAGCAATTTCTTACTAAATGTATGATTTTTGTGACTTATTTAAATGATGTCCTTGCTTGCGTCTAAGCCGAGTTTTACGTCATACAATGTGTACACGATTCAGAACTACATATTTAATGTTTTGGGTCAAATTTTTTGAATGAGGCTCAGGCAAGAAATGGTTGTAATTTTTCAAACTCAACGATCATAATATTGTTTCAGTCAAATTTGTCGAAAAAATTTCAAGGCTTGTCGATGGCGGCCACGTATGCGAACAAAGCAAAGAAGATGCGGTTAAAAATTGTGAGTTTTGTGGGATTTTTATAATTGAATTGATATGCTAAATATAAATTGACTCATAAGTATCGATAGGGCGGATATGGCGATGAGCACCGTACCCTGAAGATTTCGCACCGCCGACCGCTGAAGGTATCCCGAATATTTTAGCAAATGTATGGTGAAAATTTGGTGTAAAACTGACAAAAAGTAGATGAATTTAGGTACATTTTATCTCAAATTCGGGCGCAATTTTATCAGAATGGGGAAAATCAACCCCCTCCAACTTGACACCATCTATCCCCCTCCTAAGTCGACGGACCTTCGACCTTAATGACTTACCACTGTGTGTGTGTGATCGGTCATGACTCAGGAATGACTTAACTGAGTTTCATGATCTTGTGGTCATTTCAGTCTGCATCGACGATTTAACTTTGCATCAACGATCGTTTTTTGATTTGAGGTCTGATCCCGGGGTCAGAGGTCAAAATGAGGGTTTTTGCCCCATTTTAGTACCTTTCACGGAAGAAAGGTTGTTTTTATCTAACTTTCGAATTTTATCTCTGGTTGGCTTTATTTCGTAATAAAATGATAAATGCCGATGCCTCTTGTTTTTCTATTAATGCTCCTGTTCTGTAGTTATAGGGTTTGAGGTATGGTATCCTCGTGGTTCCTCGACCGAAAATTCAAAAATTTGTTCTGACGTCCTGGGCGGCTGAAAACTCTCATTTGGGAGTTTTGGGGCATGGGAAACTGATTGCCGGTGATCGTTTTGCTGTACGATGCATGCTTTTATGGGTACGGTGGTATGGCGCTGCGAGGTTCGAGGACAGAGGGCACAACGAAGCTTTTTTACCTCATTTTAAGGCTCCGGTTTCGGAGTGGTGGGGTTTGGGTTATGGCAGTCTCATGGTTCCTCGACACCGCACTCTACAATCTCGATAGAGTTACTAGTGTAAGAAGGCGATGTTCAATAGTGCGAAAGCCAATGTGGTTCTAATGGATGGATTTTAATCATTTACTATCATGATTATTTTTTTGTTTGCACGTCACGGTTGTTTCTAACAGGTTTGTTCAAACTGTCCATATGCAGTTTTACGAAAATGTTTTATTTGCACCGGAACCATTTATTCGTGCTGCCGCTTTACCAAATAAGTAGAGATGAATGTCGAAATGTGTATACCCGGGCGTTTAAATTTTTACAGTATTGTTAGCTGTTAAAGTCAAACGAGCGAAGTTTCCTTTTCAGACAGCTAGGAATTTTTTCCTGCAAAACGCAAATCCGTGTCACTGCATACTTCATTTTGCTATTGAAATATTTAACTGGATCTGTTATAAATTCTTTTATTTCGGTGCAATAAATCTTCGAAGCTGTTTTTATTTTGAAACCCTTCACTATTTATACCGGACAAAACCCCTTAAACTTGAGCAACAACCCCAAAATTTTACTTTGGAATAATCTGATTGGTAGGTTTCGATATTTTTGTTCGAGGTTCTTGCGACTGTATTAAGTCACATGGTTATAGAATATTCCTGAAATGGCCGTCACGTTCCCTGTTAAACGTTAAAATACTGCTGATGATTTGGTAATCTTTCTATAACTTTGAACGGGGCTTGCACGTTCAGAAATTTTTGAAGCTAGTGTGATTTGTCAAGCAACATTGCATGTCTGTGTGTTTTCATGATCGGTCATCGAAAATTAAGTCTGTCTCACCAAGGAGTGGGTCCAAGATATTTTCGCTTCCAGAGGTGCACATCCAGGATTTTGCTGAAAATCACTTTTGTGGGCCGCCGTATGGTTCGTCGACCCTGTACCAGAAATATATATTATTTAATGTTGGGGTGCTATTGCGCGTTTTTGTTTCGAAACAGGTATGTTTGGGGTTATAACTCGTGCTGAATGCAGTTGTTTTGTAATGTAGAGTCCAACCTGATTACATTATTACAACGTTACAGGACTTAAGGATTTTATGGTCGACCAATTGAATTTCAAGGATGAACAGTCACGTTCAGAAATCAAAGCAAAATTTTGGCTGATAAAAAATCGCGCATAACAATTGAATAGCTGTAAATTTTCTCGAACTGTTAGTGAATTTTTTTCCGAACGATTCGTGAAAATTTTATTTTCAATAATTCTGAGCGAACTGTAGTAGTCTGTTTCATTTGTTTGGTGTGCAATGCATTAAGAGTGGTCTATATATACAGGTTTTTCGGTATGATGGTTGGCTATCTAGAGTCGAGTTTGCATATTTCTTGCCCTTTACGTGGTTTCCGATTGGTTTTTGCTTGAAGAATCGATTTTCCAGGATATAAACAAACTATTTGTTTTAGTAATGTATTACTGTCAGGTTATTTAGAGCGGCAATCTACTTTATTGGATATGTTGGATACGATGCTATGGTCATTCAAAATCTAACGCCATGATTTTTACAGCATTTTCAAGAGTCAACCATTAACGGATCCCCATTTACCGGAAGAGTTTGGTCTGTCGTCACTTATTTGGTTATACGTTCGTTTCTGCACCTTTATAAAAGCTACTAATTGAAGGTTTTGTGACAGACAGACTACAATGGTGGCTTTCGTAATTCCAATCAAGCTATCATTATAACATATCTGTTCAGGGGTAACATAAATTTTACGGTGGTTTATAATACACGTAAAATCGGACACAGCTGATAACACAAAATGACCACCACAGGTAAATCCGTGCTCGCTTCGTTTTAATAGAATTAGTTTTTGAAACTATGTTTGTTAGTCACGATTGCTTTCTTCGGTCAATGTACATCCAGTCCGACAAACAATGCTGTTTTAAAGACATGACTTTCTTAGTGGTCTCTGTACATGTCACTGAATCAAAAATCATTTTCGCATAATTACTCCAATCTATACTATAATTTTTAGCAACGCGTTCGTCGTGAAATTTTTAAACGAACGGGTGAACAAGTGCCCAACGACGAAAATTTTCATGAACGTATTCAGCGATTTGGATACGATCGAAATCTAAATCGATGTAGATGTAATTCGCAGTCGGAATACGATAAAGAGCCATGTAATCGTGCAGCCACTTCTTCCGTATCTGTTGATTGTTCTAGCACTGCTGAAACACAGGTTATAAATAATGATACTACATATTTCGGCTATAGCATCACTAAAGCGTTATAAGATTGATTGATGTGGTGCAGGATTGTATTTTGATCGCCTTACACTAAACTATAAAAATGTTCAAATACGTACCTGTAGAACAAAATGCATGTTCATGTCATCTTGTACATAAGTCTTAGAATCCCTGTTTAAAATATCACTGCTCGGATAGCGAGCAGTGTTTGGCATTAAGAATGAGCTACTGTTAGGCAAATCTTGTATAGAGTGTGGGTAAGCGAGAAGGCCAGTATGGCACAATAAGGTTAATAATCACGTATCTCGCATGATCGCATTGTTGAGCCGGGTCGTTGCAAGCATGATTAGAGCTTTCTTCCATTCTGATCGACCCTTCGAGTATCCTACCATTAGTTGGGATGGACGTTTGTCCATCGCGTCCGCGCTACATCAGAAAGACATGATAGAGTGCGCTAACAACCATACGCCTGACTCCATATAGTAATGGTTATTTCGCTGGAGCATTAGGCGTGGGAGGCCCGTCGGCAGGGTGTAGATTGTTACGGGGGAGATAAATATTTGCAATTTGTTGGCACTGAATATTTGCTCAATTTTGCTAAAATGCAGAATCTGTTTAGTTTCAATATAAAAATCCACAGCTATGGGTTTAATGGCGCACACAGTACATGACGAAGAATGAAAGATGATCTGGTGATAGCGGCAAGAAGACCGGTGGCTTGCCCAACAGTTTATTGGTACTGAACAGTTTCATGTTGGACAATATTTTCCAACGCTGCAGCCACACAAGGATACAGCTCCGAGAAAGTCAAACATGCAGTGTGACGTTCAACCCACCTGCTTAGGCAGAACAGTTTTAGTTGCATTAGGATTCAAGGCTTTCACCGATCTTTTGAAGAAAGCAAATCGCTTTGGCGATGCGCGAAAGAATGCGACGACGGACGACATTACTCCGAATGTGGACCGAATTTCAGGGAGCTTTGACGCTTTGGTAACACTTAGGTTAAGGGCCTATGTTAAGTGAAGTCTGTGCAAACCGGACAAAAATTTTCCGTCTTCGAAACCTATTTTTCTAAAAAACGAAATAGGATAGTCGTTGGGTGCAGGTTAAGCTTATTCGCGCATTACTCTGCGACATATGGTTCAATGAGCACATTGTAAAATGTTAACTGTACAAGACAATAACGGATACATATGAATTTGTAGCTAACAATTGTTATCTGACTGTTACTGTAACAAATGAAGAACTCTCACCTCAGTGGGAGATACGGCGATTCGGTGTCCACCCAATAGATCGCATTCGATTGTTAAACAAAAAACAATAGCTGGTCGAGACGTCGCAGTTGAGGCTTATGATTCGTCTTGGAGTTGATGCGATACCGTCGGTATACAAGAACCCGTTTTAGATTGGCGGTGGCGACCTTGTGGCAAGATTTCGGCCGATAGAGACGTTAGTGACGAAACATGCGTTTATGTAATCGAAGTAAGGGAGATCCAGAAACAGTGATGAACCCTGGTTATTGCCCATAGACAGTCACTCGACGCGAATAACGTTACTCAAATAAAATATTGATGACCATATGTAGGAAAGTTTACAGTTACAATTATAACTGACTGAAGATAATGTTTCGATACCGATGACAATTGCAGCCGATTCAAATATAATTGTTCGTATGCCGATCACGATAGTAACAAACGGAAATAACTTACTGTTTATATCGATGACGTGAAGAGATATTCCGTTGAAGCACTACTAGTTTACTACGTTTACAGTTACGTACGCATTTTACCGAGACATCTATACAAACCACTGAAAAAAGACGTAGTGCAGCAGTGTATTAGATGAGACAATGATGGAAGCAGCATAATAATAGAACAGCGGCAGACAAAGTTTGATTAATACACATTTGGTGACACTCCGGGTGTGAAGCAAGGTATCTAGGCGTCGATAATCAAGCCGCTCTCATAAGAGCGAATGTGAATTTAACCGATCACTAATTACTACCGCGACGATCGAAACCGTAAAAAATGTCATTTTTTGTCGTACAACGATAATTTGATTAAGGATTGACGACCTGTTCGGATAGTTATAGATGAATGCTGTTGCGCATAGGGAGGTTGCTGACATATTGGACGCGAGATTAGTTCGAGTGTCTTGTACGCGTTGTCCGGCCTCAGTTACTTCGTTTTCTGTACAGCCGTGGAAGTCGTCTTCATCGTTATTTTCACGAGGTGACGCTTCTAAGGGGTATACAAAATTTATCGCACGCCGTATCGTATATCCGTTCGGCAGCAACAATTCAATTCGCACAGATTTATCCTGCCCGGGAATCAGTCCCACCACTTTCGCAACTTTCCACAAAGCTCTAGGCTGATCCTGATCTTTCACAATCACGATGAAAGATAGACGGGATGACTAAGTTTGGAACTGCGTTGATGTCGGTGTTCCCAACTACTTTTGTCCCGTAACATCGACAAATATTCGTTGTACCAGTGCTTCCATACAGCGTCTAGTTTGTTTTGCTTGGTTTTCCAAAATCGAAGCAAATTTTTTCCGGCATCTCCTCCAACCAACTCCATTGATTCACACGTCTGGGGGAGATTAACAGGCAAGTTCGTTATAAAATCAGCGGGCCGTAAGGCAGGTTTGGATTCGAAATCGGCAGGCAAATAGGTAATTGGCCTATTGTTCGCGACAGCTTCGGTTTCGGCTATTACGGTCAGAAAGTCGGACCAATCTAAAGGCGTGTTCACACGCTCAAACTTTTTGCTCAAAATTTGAGCTCAAATTTTGAAAGCATCTTTTTTTGCATTTTTTGTAAGTTTGAATGTGTGAACACTGTTCAAACTTTTCAAAGATATTCTTGTAGCCAATCATCGACGAGATTCATTACTTGAAAAAGTTTGAGCTCAAATTTTGTAATATCGCAATTTTTCGTTAAAAATTACCGTCAAATTTTGATCAAAATTTGAGCAAAAAGTTTGAGCGTGTGAACACGCCTTAAGAGCGATCGTCCAATCGCAATTTTTAAGGACGATTTTACAATCCGGTTAGTCTCTCGTATACACCCCCTTGCCACGGTGCGAGCTCCGTAGTAAACCTCCATGTGATACCTCTGTGCGCTGCATAGTCTTGGAGCCCGGCGGATGATAAAATCGAGTGGCAAATTCTATCCAATGCCGTTTTTACGGTACGAAACTGTGGAGTGTAATCGCACACTATTTCACTGGGTGTCCCCCTCCGAGAAACAAAACGGATAAAGCACTGCAGAAATGCTATAGCAGTGACATCCTCGACATAGTCAAGGTGGATTGCTCTAATAGCGAGACAGGTGTACAGACAAACCCAAAGCTTTTGAACACTGTTTCTAAACCTAACGGATATAGGACATAGTCGAGCCCTACGAACTGAAACGGGCTTGATCGAACAACACGTGAACGTGGTAATGGAGGCATCTTTGGCTAAACATAAGGAGACCCTTTAAAGCGGCGGCAAATGCGGCATTGTCCCAGCAATCTTCGCACCGTATTGCGGCCGGTTGGTATCCAAAATTCGCGCCGCAACTGACATAGGGTGTGTGAATCTCCGGCATGTGTTTTGCCAGTAGCTTAGGTTTTACAGCATCAAAACTTAAATCGCTGCGCTCTAGACGTCCGCAACATCGTAGCAATCCGTCCTGCTCTAGTTGGACATCGAGTTGTTTAACCAGTGAATCGTGCTTACGCAGTACACGTGACGACAAAATTTCCGCGTAATTAGCATGTTGCACAACCCATAAATTCTTCGCTTTGACCAAGTCTTGTGCAGTTATAATGCGTTCGGCCGAAATGTTCGTTAGCAAAGTGCGGGCATTAAAATATCGACTGGTAGCATCTGTGGAGAGCCTATTCCAAACCATCAGTTTCAAACCTTTGAGTACTATTGCGGTCACTCTAGTTAAACGTCGAAATGTGGAATATTTTGTGGGATTAATACCTAGCCACGTAGTGTTCGTCGTTGCCGATTGGTTAACCGCTGGGAGAGATATATGCTGATGATGTTTTCGAGTTTCAGCTTGAATCTGCTGCAGCACTTCTGTAGAGACGTCCACATCTAGTATCGATGGCTACAAACTCTGTGACTTGTTCAACCATCGTGGACCCGACCACCACAACGGAGAATCGACCAATTCTGTCACTGCTTTTCCTCTCGTACTATAATCTGCTGGATTTTCGTTTGTTTTCACGTATAAAGACAGCATTGCCCAATGATTTAATTTCGTTTATCCGGTTTTGAACGAAAACAGAAAGTGGTTTTGTACTGCTGATCCACCTAATGACACAGACGGAATCACAGAACATAAATACTCTTGCTGAAAGCAGACGCGTTGCTTTCCGCACAAATTTCGCCATACGCACGCCGATAACGATTCCTATCAGTTCTAGGCGAGGAAGGAACCCCGCTTTTCCGTCGACTTCGGAACCAATCGACATTTACACAATACTAGCGAGCACCGCCATTCTACATCCGAACAATCGTTCAAGCTGTCGCCTACTCGAATGTAGGCAACGGCGGAATACGCTACATTAGAAGCTTCAGTTAATACCGCTATAGTAACCAAAGACGCGTTCGTAATCAAAATTGGATTGCGAGGAAGTTCAACGTCGAATAAATTCAACAAATCGTCGATACGTTTCGTCCATTCATATATACTGCATATCTGGAGGAAGCTTGTCGTCGCAATGTTTACCCTGTAAACACAATCGCTGTAAGAAAGCTTTACATCGGACCATCGCCGGTTGAAATATCCCCAATGGGTGGAATACAGCTGCAATAATACGCATGACCTCGCGTTTGATTTCTACCGCTTCCGTGATGCACTTCGATTTTGTCATCGATATCGTGTCGTTCAGACTATCCCACATTATTCCCAAAACTTTATTGCGTCGGGTAGGTGTCCGGTCGCCCCTGCTATTGTGTCCATAAAAACTTCGGAATTACTACACCACTGCTGAAGATTGATTGAAGCGCTATCAAATAACCGTTTAGCGTCCTTGTAGAATAATTTTGCTTCCTCGTCAGAGTGGACCCCAACTACGACGTTGTCGACATATATGCTGTCTGTCATATTGTCTATTGCTAATTCGTGCTGTTGTAGATGGTATTTCTGCGTTGCTGCACGTAAGAATGGACTGCTTATTATGCCGAAGGGCACCCGACAAAACCTATACACAGCCAAGTTGTCATTAATTGACGAATTGTATGGATCGGCGAACCACAAAAATCTTGTTACGTCCCTATCAACCTCCTGGAGACCGATTTGCAAAAAAGCTTTTTCACGTCTGCAATGACGGCAACGGATTTCATTCGGAAACGAATTAGCATAGCGCAGAGATCTTGCACCAAGACTGGTCCTCTGTAGAGGCATTCATTGAGTGACGGAATATCTCTTCTGCTTTTGGATGATGCGTCGTATACGATTCGGACTTTTGTAGTAGTGCTTGTCGGTTTCACAACAGGGTGATGTGGTCAATAATGTTACCTCCCGTGAGGACTGCCTACCTGTTCGACCTTCTCAATCACCCCCTGCGAAACCTGGTGGTTGATGACATCGTGGCACTTCCGTAGTATATCATTTCTGGCCATTCTAACCGGTCACCATCGAATGTTGGTGGATGCAACTACGGTAGTTTTGCCGTACAACTCTGGGGATCCCGATTGTGGCACCCGCTAGTGTTGGTTTATCAGATAACTGTCTCTCTAACTCCTTAATTCGACGTTTGAGGCTGCACACACAATCCCGCGCTGTTGAAATCGTTGCCAAGTATCCGGAGTCCGCAGGGGCAGTCTTGCCATACAATAGCTCTTCCGCCTCTAACTCGTCGTCGTATAAGTCCAAAATCAAATTTTGCTACTTATCGTCGTGTGACACAAGTGTCTTGATACTATTTTCAATTTTGTCACATAATTCAGCAATGTCATCAGCGTGTTTTTGAACTTCTGCCGCTGCGATAACATGAGCAGGTTCGCTAGTTGATAATATCGATTGACCTTCAGCGACAAACTTCGACAGTCTTGCATGAGCCGGACCAATTGCCTGGCGGATGACACCAGATTTTGACTTTGGAGGCATATTGTGATATCCTGCTGGTTGCGCCAGGTGTTGTAAAATGTTAACTGTACAAGACAATAACAGATACAGATGAATTTGTAGCTAACAATTGTTATCTGACTGTTACTACAACAAATGAAGAACTCTCACCTCAGTGGGAGATACGGCGATTCGGTGTTCACCCAATAGATCGCATTCGATTGTGAACCAAAACAACGACAGCTGGTCGAGACGTCGCAGTTGAGGCTTGTGATTCGTCTTGGAGTTGATGCGATACCGTCGGTATACAAGAACCCGTTTTAGACGAAGGCGGTGGCGACCTTGTGGCAAGATTTCGGCCGATAGAGACGTTAGTGACGAAACATGCGTTTATGTAATCGAAGTAAGGGAGATCCAGAAACAGTGATGATAAGGATACCCTGGTTATTGCCCATAGACAGTCACTCGACGCGAATAACGTTACTCAAAGAAAATATTGATGACCATATGTAGGAAAGTTTACAGTTACAATTATAACTGACTGAAGATATTGTTTCGATACCGATGACAATTGCAGCCGATTCAAATACATATAATTGTTCGTATGCCGATCACGATAGTAACAAACGGAAATAACTTACTGTTTATATCGATGACGTGAAGAGATATTCCGTTGAAGCACTACTAGTTTACTACGTTTACAGTTACGTACGCATTTTACCGAGACATATCTATTTGTATTGTATAGACAAACCACTGAAAAAAAGTAGTGCAGCAGTGTATCAGATGAGACAATGATGGAAGCAGAAACAATAATAGAACAGCGGCAGACAAGGTTTGATTAATACACAATTGGTGACAGGTATGGCGCCCCCATGTTGCGGATTCAGAGGTCAAAGTGAGGGTTTTTACCCTATTTTAGTACCCTTCACGGAAGTAAGATTATTTCTTGTTAACTTTCGAGTTTTTTTTCTCTGGATCGTTTTATTTCATAGTAAAATGATAATTGCCGATGCGCATTTTTTTCGATTAAGGCTCCGGTTCTGGAGTTATGGGGGTATGAGGTATGGCGCCTTCGAGGTTCCTCGACCTAAAATTCTCATGTTCTGGGCCGATGAAAAGTATAACTGTGGGGTTTCGGGCGTAGGAAACACATTACCGATGTTGGTTTTGCTCTGCGACTCATAGTTTCATGGATATGGGGGACATGGCGCCCCCATGGCTCCTAGACCTAAAATTCACAATTTTATTGTGACTTCCTGGGAGGCTGCTAGCTGTCACTTGGGGGTTTTCGGGCATGGAAAACTTCTTCTCTTTGTTTGTTTTGTTCTAACATGTACGGTATGGTGGAATATCCACATATAACATTGGCTATCGAGAGCTGATTGGCTGCACACGCAAAAGGCATTGGTGTACTCTGTGTGTAATAACGGCTCAGCGTGCTATCGTTACAAATCAGTATTAGTTTTTAGCCATAGTAGCTTAAATATAATCACAGAGGTCGTGTTTATGTTACATGCTTACTTCAGCGGTTGTAGCACCTGCCTGACTTGTATAATCGCTACTGCTCGTGCTATCACTCAAACAAGTACTTATTCTTTTTGCGCTAGTAGCGTAAATATATTCGACAAGGTCCTGACCAGAAATGGAACCGGTCACAATAGTGCGCCTTGGTGACCAGGGATGGGGACCCAGTGATCTGGTTATGGTAGTGACCCGATGGGTCGGTAACCCAATCATGGTTGTAACCTAGTAAAAGGCCAGTTTCCAAAGCAGCCAATATGTAATAATTATGCAAATTCATATAAGGAACGATATTGGCAAATCTCTAATACAAACCGACCACAGTTTCGTTTTCATCAAGGCCTTAACGAGAGACTACAGTCCTGGAAAAAGTTATGTAGGTAGTCAGTTTGATGTAAGGCATTTGGCGGCGTCTTTGAATCAGTTTTGTCATCATATGAAACCGCTTGTGTAGGAAATGCAAGCAACACCTTGAAGTACCTGCATGTGATGCAAAGTTCAAGTTATATGTTGCAAGCCATGCGGAAGTTTTGTCAACGGTACAGCCGGCGTAGCATTATCAACGATGTGGTGTGCAGTACACCATTACTATGTTTTAAATAATTTCATATGGCGTCCACAACATCGTGGATTTGCTATTTGGTATCTCGTCATAGGCATTATCAATTCCCATTCCCTTACCACTATAGTTTCCGGGAAAGAATGTATTTGCTGATTTCGCATTTTACACATTCTATGTAGCTAAAGATCTCAGCTTTGTTAATGATTATGTGGATTGCAAAAATTTAAGTCGATTTTTCTTTTTTAGGAAGCTGATTGCAATAGACTACCGGTCACTTCGATAACAAGTACTATCAGTGTCACCAAATGCGATGCTGTGCTTAAGCAAAATGTTCCCGATACTACGAACCGCCATATTTTTGAAACTAATATGTCTTCTACCAACGACAGAAGCCAAGGATGCTTGGAAGCCCACCACCACAACCAATCGCGTACGCCACAATACTCTCACGAGTTACAGCAGCAGCGCTGTTTTTTCGCCGAGGCAAGGCGTGGAATTACCCCAAGTACTTCCGTTACTCCTATGTTCAGGCGTATGCCTCAGTCGTCTCAAAGCTCCGTTGACACAATAAATAATTTAAGCGGTGAGACATTACCCCAAGTAGAACGTGGGCAAAGCATGGAAAATCCAAGTGTTTCCAACCGGCGTGAAGCCAACCGTGCACAGTTTTCGGAAAGCAGTGCAAACCGCGGGTCGCAATTGAATCAAAGCCTTGTCGAACACGTAAACGAAGTGTCGAAGTTACAGACACCAAGCGAATCTGATGCTGCAGGAGACTGGGAAAGCAGCATCGATAGTAATGATTGGATGCGTCAGGTTTATAGTGATTTTTTCAACATCAGTGCTAGTAGCAGTGCCGTCGGCACTGATGGAAGTGTCATGGTGGGGTGTCGTGAAATATCTCGTACCGGAGAGTTGCCAATTTCTGTGATCAATAATTCAAATGACCGGCCGATGTCGTTTGACCGAGATCCATGTACATCGGGCATGAACACAAGTTGGGCGTTGAACAGCGTTGACGTTAGTAGCGATTCAGGCGCCGGTGGAAGTACTGGTAGCAATAGTAATAACATATGGGGTAGGTTTCGAGCAACATCGGATGATAACATTAAAGCACATGAGAACTCCACCTCCTACGAGGAAGTAGAGATTATGAATGAAAATGTACGAAAAAGGATGGCAGTTGCGAGAAAGGAATTGAAGAAGCAACCTTTCAGACAACGCCAACGCGATGCGTGTTTGTGTGGTCTGAATTATTCGTTGTACGAATTGTTAAAAAGGCATAAACAGAGCAACTTGAACAATCAGCAAAATTTGGAACAAGAGAATCTAAGTTTTCCAGTGCCAAATGTAGCAACGCATTTTCCTTTGGCGAATTCATCGCGACATCTGAATACCGAAAGTTTGCCGAACATTTTATCACAAGTCGACTGCTGTTCGACACCGCAGCGTTTTTCAGTCAACATGCGTCAGGATGTAGCACAAGCGGATCGAAGCCTTCATGTGACAAATGGAGCGAGCTGTCTATATCCCGGAAATTCACCAAGCGTTTCATCACGAACCGCATGCAGTCCCACACAGCAGTGTTTTCCAACTAGTATGCGTCATGGTTTAGCATACGTGGATAAAAATTTTCCTGTGGCGAATGCGGTTAGATATCTGCTCACGAAAAATTCGTCGAACTTTTCGTCAGAAACTGACTGCAGTCCTACACCGCGGCGTCTTTCAACCAATATGCGTAAGGATTTAGCACGCGTGGATCGAACTTCTCCTATGGCGAATGCAACGAAATACATCGACATAGAAAATTCGTCAAACCATTCGTCGCAGACTGAAAACAATCCCACAACGCTGGGTATTTCCTCCAGTATGCGTCAGGGCTTAGCACACGTGGATCGAAATATTCCTGTGGCGAATGCAGCGAGATTTCTGCATAGCGAGAATTCGTCGACCACTTCGTCACAAACCGACTGCAATCCCACACAGCCGTGTATTTCATCAGATATGCATCAGGGATCGAGTATTAGACTAGCGGTACCAAACCTGAATATGGGTGAACAAATGTTGCCCGACGACCCTTTAGAAACAGAACAATACAGTCAACAGCAGTGTGAACTGATGGATAAACAAAAAATCATAGGCCATTCTTCAATTAGTAAACACGGTGGAGCAAGTCCAAAAATGGCTAACGATCGCACCAACACCAACACAACTGCAGCAGTGGAATCAAGCCAAAAACGCTTTGTTCCCAAACGAATATCGAAAACTGTTGCAAATCGTTTAATTGTATATATGAACAAACTTGGAATAGCGTATCCCCCTGTCTCTCGTGGATGACAATGGCTACTTTGTGCGGAGTTTGTTACAAAGTTTATGCGCTACTTAAAATGACACCGGCAACCATTCTATTTTGTATTTTTGGATAAAATTTGTTACGGAACGCTTTTTGGTCGATTGAAACTCACGTAAAACTGTTCGCGAACACAGCGCTCACGATTTAAATCTAACCGTTTTGTGTTCGCGAACATTGAAGTAAAATTATCCTAATTTTTGAGAACGAAAATTTGTCGATTTGATTGTGGCGTTACTATTGCATTAAGTTTGTTCGCGAACACTGTATAATCCAAATTTAAATGTTAATACACTCGGGAACAGAATTTCTGCAAACTGAAATTGTCAAAATTTTGTTCGAACACAAGGTCTAATTTCTGCACCTGATTTGATTATGCCAAATTTCGGCTCGCGAAAAACGAATGACATTAGGCCTGTTTTCCGTAACAAGGGTACCGATTCGATATCGGTAATGACTGAATAGGATAGTTGGCGAGGTCACCTTAAGTTTGCTCACACATTAGGTTTGTCGTTTTGAAAGTGCACATGAATAGTTATATACGTTCAGGGCAATAATTTATGCATCGTTACTGGGTAGTCGGTAATCGTTTAGTGGTCGAAGTTTGGTAACCGTGCTTCGGATAGTGCTATTCCATGCCATCAATTTATATGAATAATTTTGGGTTCCAAATTTTAACAATTTACCCCAAAACCGTTGTGTATTGCTTTTTCAGTTTTGTTCTAAAATTTCAGGACAACTGAATTGACTGAGATTGTGTCGGTTTGGCGGTGTATTGTGCAAATGTAGTTTTACTGTTGTTATATGAAATTCAGCCTAGTCCCTAACAATAACCTTTTTTATAAAATGTCGGGCTTCGGGGCTGAACTGTGCCTTTGTGCTCGACTACGCCGCTTGTTTTGTTGAATAACTTATTTCATGCGCCATCCAAAGTCATTTAAGCGCACAAATAAGCTTATTAAACATGTTCGACCGATTAGCGACGCCTTATAAGTCCTTTACAATCGCTGATTCCGTGTACCCAATGTATTTTGCAATAATTTCAAAGTACAAGATTTTCTGCGACTACAAAAATCAATATTTCGGTTAATCAGCAGCTGCTGAAGTCAATATTTTCATGCTCTTTTAATTATATCGACGTCTGTCGTACTTGGTTGCACCTTATAGCATTCAAAACAAGTTTTTTGAGAGTTTTTAATTACAAAAATTCAAACCGGTTCTCTTTTCATGATTATTAAAAGTTTAGGATAGTGCTGGCATCTTTTTTGTATTAGCTGCCATTTTACTCTGAAGCCTTAGTTATCTCTCCCAAATGTCTTCTCTGACAAAAATGTTTTGCAATAATTATTTCGCTTAACGTCTTAAAATTATCATTACATAGTGCTTCATCGCGGAAACATTGTTTTTTCTCGCTGTGTACATTAATTACTAAAATACAGACAAACTTATTTTCTAACTGAGCGATGATTTTTCATGTTTTCGAACATCAAACCTGCGGTCTTATTTTCGAAAAACTACACTACAACTCACTCTAGTAAGCAGGAATTTTTTCTAGAGTTATCGAACAACGTTGCACAACTTGTATATACACGTTAGGATCTCGTTTACGCACTGTCTGCAATTTAGAGTGAATGTGTAACAGTAAATATATAGCGTTCTAGCCAATCTCAACAAATATTTCGTGTGCGAAATCAATGCAAAATTTTGCATATCCATTCTATTATCATCTAAGAATTTTGTAGATGAAGTCAAGACAAAAATAGTGACGCGGTGTGGTTTTTGATTTAGTTATATTCCATGCAAAATTTTTATTGCCACCAATCGTTAGCATACGTGTGCAATGTCTGTTGGCGTAGGCGTGGTAGATGGTTTCGGTGAGGTGGTAACCAAAAAGTCCCCATCATTTTTCCTCGTAGTTTACATTAAAATTTATGTATTTATCTATGTTTAAAATTTATTTATTTAATTTATGCTTATTTATCTATCCTTTAAATTTATGTAATTTATCTATGCTCATAACTGCTAAAATTTCTGCGAGGGCAGAGTGGGGTTGTGCGGGGCATCTGGGATAACCCTGCAATAGACAGCTTTGCCTAACGGTTGTTGATGAATCGTATGACATGTTATAATGTTAAAACCGGTTTACAAAACCTATGTATTTAAGCATTTATATAATGTCCGCTGGTTTTTTGTGTGCAAAGTTTGTTTGTTTAGTGTCATGTTTTACATATCTTAACCATTTAATACAGCAATCATCTTTTATAGAATACTCAAATCAAATAATTATATTTCTGGCATTGCATACAGTACTTGCCACAAATGAAGGTATCCGTTCGAGCGAGCGAGCGGCTGTATCGAGGTTACTAAAAAACTTTTTCGATTTTTTGAGGTCCCAGTGGTCGCCCATTGGGAACCCAAAATTTTTTTGTTCGGCATATGGTCATGTTGGGTACCGTTCGGCTCGGTTTGATGAGAGAGATCTACTGATATGTATTTTATTGAAATCTACGCCACCGTTAGCAATTTATAAGGGACCAAGTAACCCTGTGGAGCTACGTTATAACGTTAGAAAACAGAACAACTTACAGTGGGGGATCCGGGGGGCTTAGTGTATGACTCATATAAGGACCTTGACTTAAAAAATAAAACCAACAGACTCGCAATGTATTTCCACCTTGACGGTCCTCCAAATCTGGCGGTCTATGGACAAGCAATACAACTGACTGATGTCTTCACCTATCTTGGTTCTGCAATTAGCAGCAAGCTCGTTGCCGCGACGGATGATATTGATTCTAGAATTGCAAAGGCGTCGCGAACTTGTGTGCAATTGAGCTCACACGTATTCTGCCATCCATATCAAACAACCAAGCTCAAGATTCGAGTTTATAACGCTGCGGTGACCTCTGTCCTGGTATACGCCTCTGAAACTTGGGCAATTACCAAAGCCGACCTAGACAAGTTGGAGGTATTCAAGCTGTCTGCTCTAAGATGCATCCTTAATGGCAGTCGCCTGCAACGTATTCATAACACCAAGATCCGGGAACGGTGCTGCCAACAACCTACAATGGAATCTATCATATCTAAAAATTGTTTGCGATGACTTGTTCACATTGCGAGGATAAACTATGACCGCATCTGCCACTCTGTCTGGCGCAATCCTAAACCGCCTGCTTGACGCTGCAACCGCAACGCCGCTCGCTGCACATGGGATAGCATTGTGGCACAAGTTCTCAACCATGTCAAAAACGCCTATGGAACAATCAACTGGCGCAACAATTTGAACCAAATCATTATGGACCTTACTGCGGATCGTATCCAATGGCGTAACAACATATTGGGGCGCAGATGAATGCAGCTCTGGTGCCTTAGGTCAAGAATGTCATATAAAGACCTTAGCTTAGGCTAAGACTAAGGTTTTCGCTTAGTATATCGAGAACGGCATGGCTTGCATTTTATTTCCGCCCTTCAGGCTCTCATAACTTTCTAACGGTGGCGTAGATTTCAATAAAATACACACCAGTAGATTTCTCTCGTCAAACCAAGTCGAACAGTACCCAACATGACCATATTCCGAACAAAAATATTTTGTTCAAAACCTTTTTGACACCTTTTTGGTTTTGACCTCAAAAAAATCCGAGAAAAATTTCAGTGCTATGGGTAAAATGAGTATTAGACATTCTGAGAAGCTCTGATTCAGCGTTTATTACGTTGAAAGAATTTCGTTCAACCTTTAGTCGCATGAATTAGTCTTATATATATATTTCGTGCATTGTTAAACGAAGTTTTGCCGCAGCCATTGCGAGTTTTCGACGCCAGCCAATTTGGATGCCGGTGCTAGGTTTTACGGAACCTTGCAAAGGTAGCGAGTATTAACTAACATTGCCATCCTCAGTGGCGGTGCGTGGGCGAACACGTTTATACTTGTTCACTACTTATCCAGCATAATCTAATTTTCGATTAAGTAAGAATGAATTTGTTGTTCGGAGCTAGCGAAGACGAAAAATACCTGCAGATAAGTTCAGCCGAAATACTATGTTTTAAGTCTACAGTCTAACTGTTGTAAGCTTGTCGCTACGAGAAAGGCGCTAGTCGTATATATAGTTTGTAATATTTAAGTATAACGCTTGTCTGTAACAAAAATCAAACTTATCTCAAGACCTTACTTAGTTATGACAGTTCAAACAGTTTTTACTTCTGGGACACCCAGCAGCTGTCATTTGATAAAGCAGCAATTGTAAAATCATATTTTAAATAAAATGCTGCTTTTGAATAAAATCGAGCGATAATAAGTTTTGGCACACCTACTCTTTGGACATTGGCTAGAATAACCATTATTTTAAAATAAGCAATAAATATAACTATATAAGAAATTAGAATTTTTTATCGATGTGTGTACGATTTTAAAAGTTTAAAACTGAATAGCAGAAATTTTCAACTCACACCTTATCATTGCATTTCATATTTTTACCTTTCCAGCGTTTACCAAAAATTAACATTGATTTTTGTGCGACATTCTTGAGTGCATGAGCAGAGCAATATCATGCATCATTTACGACAAGGTCCGTGCGCCAGGGCCAAATTATATCACGCGTCCAACTCGACTAGTTCGGGTGAACTATAGCTTAGCTTGAAGGTACGTTTTTAAGCTGAGCTAGTCCTAATGTGACAAACAAGGAAAATTGGAGTTAAACTGTCTGCGTGACATAGGGGCTAATTCAGTTGAATGCGTGACATAATTCGGTTCATGCGCAGGCATATTATCGTAAATGATGCATTACACAATATTTTTCAAGGGACCTTTATGCAAATTAGCATTTAAACATTTTTGTGTAACGCTCACTTTACCACCAAGCGCCGGAATCAGCTTAACAGTACATCTTGTTCATTATCGATCTGATTACGCGATTGTATTTTTTGGTACGCCGAGATGTTGCCGACTGTTTTCGTCTGCCTGAACTATCTCTTTTTATAGACGCAGGTGTTCGTAAGCATTGTGAATAATTCTGGCTACTGTCATTTAAGTGAATGTAATTGTCGTCGTTACTCATGTTGCAAATAAATAATCGTTAGAGAAACCGCGGCTAGTTAAATACTAAATATGTTATCTCTATAACCGGTATCAGTTGAATTGACGTGTTCAAAAAAACTTTGGCTTGCCAACGAGCGATTAGTGTGCGGGTAATTCGCACTGGTTAATTTATTGCCAGATTTGTATTTCAGCTGGGAAAACAATTATTCGATTGCCGAATTATTAAACTTAAATGGTGCAACGTAGTTAACCACACCAAGAAATCCGGAAGTAGATAACCTCAGAATATCAAAAGTTTGGTATGAAAGTTTCGGACGCGGATCTGTGTTTAAAGTTTGGGAAATTATTAGTCAAATAAGTATACCATTGTGCGAAGTACTCAAATCCGCATATAATGTTTGATATACATTTAGACTCTTCAAACGAGTCTATTTTTTTCTTTGCAAGGAAATCCGTTTTCGAATAATTTATTCAGTGCAGTTAAATATTTAAGGCACTGTCGCGTCGGAAATTTTTCGTATTCAGGACAATCCAGAAGATGGAGTGATAGTTCTGATAACACATTGTTTTGGATCATAATCTTATCTGGCCTGACGGAAAGCTTTGTCAACGGGTCTCGTTCGACGAAAGATTTTTCTAGTCCCGGAATGTGCAAAATTTCATTATTTTTGGAACGAGCGCATTCTAGAGAGTGAGAAGGCAAATGATCACGTACACAGAACACAGAAGTTAATATCGAAGGGGTTAGGAAAAGAACACCGCATAGAAAAATCCGATAGGAAGTTGTCAGAGACCGTGGGTATCAAAGGATTATCATCGACAGAGAGTATGTTTTTCATCATTTTCAAATTGGCAATGGCGCCATCCATTGTAGCCCTAATCGTTTTGAATCCATAAGCACTAAGTTTTCTGATTGCCTCAAAAAGACAAGGCGACACTAGTTCTACAGACATTGTGGATTTAGATTTCCAGTAAGGACCGATAGCATTAAATCCGCTATGAACTTGTTAGCATATTCAGCCAACACTTCGTCTCCGGACGATTCTCGGTCGCCGAACGTGATCTAATTTAAATCTTTGCAACTGCCGAAAAGATGGCATTTGAAATAGCCGCAAGTCATTAATAAATTTATAACAGGCGGCTGCCTATCGCATTGCGATCGCAATTGCGATTTTGATCTTCCAACCATAATTTGCGTAAACCAGCAGAAAATTCCTCGCTATGCCGACGACCTTCGTCGGCTAAGATTATCTGCAACTGGCCGAGATAATTTTGATTCACAGAATCAACAACCTCCTGCACGGCCGTAAACAAAGGTGATTCGTCTATAATAGTTGCTGATTACGCAATCCCCGAAATGGGAAGTGGGTGTGTTGCCTCCGTAGATGAACATCAGTGTTTGATAAACGCTTTTTTTGCTAAAAAGCTGCAAAACACACAAAATGATGTTTTAAAGTGGAGAGGTTTAAAACAGTGCAATAACTGTTTTTGATAAAATGTGAAAAATGCATATGCATCAATGTCTCTGTTTTAAAATGCAGCAACTTGTGATCATAGATAAATCACAGTGGCACGTGTTAAACAGAATACCAAAGATTCATGAAAAGATAATAATTTTATCCCACGGCCCGAATAGACCGGTGGTAGCACTTACAACTTAAGTATTGAAAAGATATATTCCTAGAAATATTCAATTCGATAACATATGACGTGGTCAGACATATCAGTCAGACGTATTTCCAGTGCTTTGCTCGTAATAGGACGTTTTATGAGACAGCTTAGAAAATTTGGCGCCTCGTTCAATACGACTGTTGTAAAGGAGCCAACAAACGTACAAATGACTTCAAACGATTCAAAAATTACTTCCAAGACAGATCCAAGTGGTTTACTTGTCACTAGTATAAATTTATTATAAACTAAATTCAGCTGCTTTCCATTATTTCCTTTTATCTATTTATTCGTTTAGCTACAAAGCAGGGAATAACCGGAACCAGAAACCAGAACCGTCCATTTAAACCCGAACTGGAATCTGGTCTTCGAAATTTATATATAGTAAAACAGATGAAGGAAGAAATGAATGTATAGTGGATTTAAAATTCATTAAAAATAACCCTTACATTAAACGTAACGTATTGCGATGATATTATTGCCTTGCTGGAACTTTAAATAGACTGAGGAAGCTAATTATGTTTATTTATCGATCAATATGCCGGTTTTTGCACACCCAGAGCAAAAATGCTTTCCACTATGCACCATTGCGTATACTGCGTCAAATTCAATGTGCTTACAACGCTTGGAGCGTAAAATACACATCTTCGCTCTGTCTCTTGTCGCCTTCCTTTACTACACACGCCTGTTACATGTTTTCTGTAGGTAACTTGAAATTATTGGTTTATATGGTTCTAAGAAAAAATAATAGAAGGCAATTTTGTGATCCGTTGTCAGAGACAGTGTTTAGGCTAGCGTTGGACAATCCTTTAATGAGATGATAATGATAACTTTCTAATCAGAATGCTATAAATGAGACGGCAAATTGTGATGCTGCTCGCACAGTTTCAATAAATACAGTTCATTGCCAAGAAAGTAGTTTCTGGCTGCGTTGCAAATAACGTTAGTTTACTTAAATTTAGATTGATTTACCAAATTTACAAACGAACTGGCTAATGCGTGACGCAATTTATGTTAGCCAAGCATGCCCTAAGTACTTCTACGTAAGCCATACTCTGTTACCGAGTTGGACCTGTTTAATTGGAACGTACCCCGCAGACTTCCGAATGTGTAAAACAACCTTTACAAGCATCAACCTGGTTTTAATTTGTTAACAAACTCCTGCAGGTTATTATGAAAAATTCCTACTGAAATTATGTGCCCTACTTACGTTTCACGCAGCAAATTGCTTAATCTTTTCTTTTGCTTTTTTGTATTGGAGCTTGATCATTGCATAATATATTACATATGTTTGGATCACAGATGAAGCAAAAAAAAGTGGAAAATTTCAAACAAAATTTTTTTAACTGGAATTCCGGTTCTGGTATGGTTTTTGCCCTTTTCCGGAATCGCAATCGGAACATGATTTTCGCCGGAACTGGAATTCCGGTTACTCCCTACTACAAAATGCTGCTTTGAGTAGCTCCCTTAGGTGGCTACTAACGTGAAGGCTTCACCTGGTGTCAGTCTTGATAGGATCAACCGGTCACAAAATGGTGGCATGGTTTCATGTCTGTTTTCCAAACAGTAAATAATAAAATTTGTTCTCACTTTTCTGGGCTCAATATACTCTTTCTACAGCGAGAAGTAGGCGCAGTTCGAACTTGCTTAATTGCATTCAGGTTCTCAATTCGTTTCTTGGCAAGGTAATTAAGCTCGCGCCATCCACGGCGGCATTTGGTGCACAATCCAGCATGCTTGTTTATAGCAGAGAACAACTTTGCATCCTATGGCAATTATTCGTCGGGTCCCAATAAAATCAGTGTTGTTTATAGGCAAGCGACTTTTCACCAGTTAACCATGGCTGTCTGAGGAACCCGGAAACAGGGAAACTTGAAGGCTTTGATGAGCTTTGAAGATCTGTGTAAAATATTGCTTAACGATGTTTTATATTCCGTAGATTTTAATACATCACGTTCCCTAAAGTTACCCAAGACTACGACGCTGTAATCTCCAGCATTCGAAATAATAACACACCGAGAATGTCTCGGAATGTCGTCAATAACACAGTCTAAATCTATCGGATTAATAATTTTCCATATCTTGATGTCTTCAGCACAGCTAAGCGGTTTCGATACTGTTATACCTGCATGTTTACCAGCGACTGCGTCAATACTTGCAAAATAATCTGCTAACAAATTAATCCGTTCCTCATGTTCGAACATTTCCCGAACAGAGCTTGAAGTTTCTGCAGATGATAGTATAGTATCTTCCTATAGCCTGTTGTTCGCTTAATATACGCCTTTTTTCAATGAAATTGGCGCATTATAAATTCGTTCTATTTATAACTACAGATATTCCGCCACTTAGTGGAGATGCGTATAGCGATTATTTGTTGCTATTGGCATGTCTGTACGGACATCTGGGTTTTCGTATTGAAAAAGTGTTTTCTTAATTACCCAGATTTTCACCTGGGGAGAAACCATCTTGCTTACGCACGTTATTGTGACTTGAAGCTTTCACCATTTTTTAAAGTGATGCCAAATTTTTATACAACACCTGGATTATTTTAACGATTAATTATTTTAATTGTTACTACGGAATTTCCAAAATGGGAATATTGTATCCGCAAAAAAGATACATGCCGAAACAAGGCTTCAGGGTGGTTACTTCTCTGAGGCCTCGAACCCTACTTCGTGGCCCTGGTCTACACTCCCCATAAAGATACCACCCTATGGCATCACACGGTGCGAGGAAAACTAGCAACAATTGGCAAAAATGGTGGTATATTTAGAAAAAAGAAGAGTTCCTCGTTAGAAGGGGTCGTTAACCCCGCTTTGGAGGACCGTCGCCTGTGTGCTTCTACTCTCCCCCTGTGGCTACCCTCTAAACCCCCCAGCCCCGCAACCTCCTGGGACCTTGGTGCCTCAGCAAGAAATCAAAATCCCAAACTATATTCCTGCATTCTCTTATTCACACTTATACCACTAAGGCGGATTGAATCGTAAGGTCGTTGGATAATAGCTGTATATATTGTAACGATGTTAGGGTTATTTCTTTCTTGTTAACTAAGGCGTGTATGTTTGAAGAAGGAAAGGCAAAGAAATGTACTATAAAGCCAATGTAATCTCAATCGGTAGTGTGGGAATAGATTTAATTAACCGGGGAAGTAGCACTCAGGACCTAAGGCAACGCTCGTTACTACGTTACCAATACACAATCACAACAACACAGTCAAACAGAATAAATATATAAGTATACATGGATTGATTGAGATAAGAAGAGAGATCGTAAGATCCAATGCCTATCCTTAGAAATATAAATATATAATATATGTGACACACAAACACTAAATACTCACAAGCACCAGTAAATTTTCGCTCGCAAAGTCGTATACGTATATTTGTATTGTTTTAGTAAAGAAGAGGGATCGTTAGATCCAATCCTAGCCTTAGATTGAATACACGTATACGCAATATCGGAGCACCAGCGTGCTCTCGCAACAACACTGCAGACTGAGTTCCACAGAGGCTAGGTTCAGAAGTGGAGCACCAACGTGCTCTCGATATAGTCTTAAACTGAAGCACCAGTGTGCTCTTACAAGCTTGCAAATGGAGCACCAATGTGCTCTCAACGGGAGTAGAACAGAAGCACTGATGTGCTCTCAAGAGTACTCAACTGGAGCACCAATGTGCTCTCAAGACACAATGCAATTGGAGCACTAATGTGCTCTCGAACTCAAATACAGATGAAGCACTAATGTGCTCTCAAGCATAGAAGCACCAACGTGCTCTCAGATACGTGCAACTCAGTCAACAGCGCTGTATAGAAGCACCAACGTGCTCGCTCGCAAAATTTGTTAAGTTATAGAGGAAACCGCCTGGTCGTAAGAATAAAGTGAACACTTACCAGTAGATTGGCACTTTGAGACTGAGGCCCTGATCAGTGCCTGAATTAATCTTTTATACCTACCTAGCTGTCTAGGAAAATCCAGATTACTGGGTGTTATTCTTAGAATTTGGTAGGAAATACCGCGTGATCCTGCTAAAGATTATAATTAAGTTATTTCTAGAGGCCCACTGAAACTTTAAAGCTTCAATTTTTGATGTCTGGGCAGTTAAGCTAGAACCAGATAAAAAATTGTAAATTTTTGATAATTCTCAGAACATACTGATTTGACATTTACGAAATATATTTTAAGACTCAAATATTTTTTCAAAATCTACTACCCCGCACGAAGTGTTTAAGATTTTGTTGAAGTTTATAATACACAGTAACCTTCAGAAGCTCCACTAATTATTGTAAAAATTTGGTTAAATAACTGACATTCTAATAAAATCGTGTCGAAAAAAATTTGATTCCGACAACATGAGATTTATCGCAAATGTTCTGACTGGTTTTATAGTTTTGTAGTCCAAAAGATCAAACAAATCTATTTTTTCTAAGTTGTTGCTAAAAACTTTAAAGTTTAAAAAGGTCCAAAAATACCACACTGGTTTTTGACGGTGACTTAACATGTTTGACGTGCAATCCTGTACAAAAATAAGAATATAATTTTAAAAGCTTTGTCAAAAATTAGTAGGATGTACTTGCATAAACATACATATCTGGCATATATACAAACACATACACGCGTGTTAGCTACCACCCATAGATACATGTAGCTCACATATACGCCTGGAGGCAGAAAATATAATAAATGCACACACGCATAAATACGTATACGAGTACATGCGCAGGAAATGCTGCCAATTTACTGCATGCAAAAATTATTGTATGCCACGTTATCGTTGGCCAGCGGGTCACGATAGATCATCAATTAATAAACGTGAAAAGTAAAATAAAAACCCATTAAAATATGCCAAGTTATGTGATAGGAAACATCTCTGGCTATTGTCATGACAAAACAAATGTTCATAAATGGACCAATACGATACAGATATTTGGATGTTATGTACAATCAAAAGTTGCAACAACGGAGTTGTGAAAGCAGTGTTATCATGACAAGCATAATCACCAATCTTCGTTGGTGGAAAGTTGAAACTTAAAGATATAATCACGCTAGAGTACCGCCATATATAAAGTGTGGGAGTCACATACTTCAAGCAGTAGTTTAAGAGAGAAATTTTATCATGAAGTTATACAATTTGCAACACACGTGCACGCATCTCTGTGTATGTCAAATACTACTACCGACAAGGTAAATCCAGCGTAGTAAATATCTGCAAATCAATTTGACACTAACACGCCAACTGACCGTAGACCTGGGTGTGACATTGATTATGCTTTAAAGAATTTTTAAGCGGGTTGATATCGTTAAATAGATACAGTTAAACAAGAATCACTAACCTAGCAGCGCGTCAAAAACGACTAAACACGTTAGCCAAAACACCGAGAATATTGTAGCAAAGATAAACCAACAAGTGCCAATACTGAGCGTAACACCCAAACGAATATCGCGATGCGCCTCGGTTAGAGAGCAACGAGACACCGTGACAATCGTGTCCACAGAAATCCCCAATACGAAAACAAATGTTACATTGCAATATAGGCTCCACGGAACGTTATCGATGAGCTAGCGAAGAGCAAAGCTAAAAAGATTAAGGATGACCTGGATCAATTGTAAAGAATAAACGCTACGTTAAGTAAAAAAATGACACACATCGTCTAGTAACCGGGTATTCAATAATATAAAGAATAATAATTTTGTTCCACGTCTCATGATAGCGAGGCGGCGTTCCGTAGAATAAAATTAATACCCACCAGAACAATTCAGCCACGCTATAAAACCGAGCGAAAACAGTATCCAGAAATGTTAACAATTCAAATGGCTACGCTAAACAGCTTCACTAAACTTATTTATCATTTCGACAAGAAATAACAAACAACAGTTCAATACTGAACACTTTGTTAGTATTTGTCTACTCCCCTGAGGCTGGGTATATATGCCAAAAATATTTACCGGTACTTAGTCTAGCAAGCAATTTTAAAGTATAGTACTTTTGTGTATTCCAGTTATTATCTATTAAAAAGTTTGTGTTTAACGATGTATTAATGTATAGCATGAGTGTGCCGTAAGAACTACTAGAACTATCAGCTAGCTTGAGCTAGAATAAGCTTAACGCCAGCCATGGGACAACTGACATGTATGTCACCGAAAACGAAGTGGAAGGTGTTGAAGTTCTGACTAAGTTTGAAGTAAACCTGGGATGATAGGTCCAATGAAAAAAGCATTCGGACTCACGCAAACATTTCAGGTGATTTGTAATGTTACCAAACACAGACTTCACCTAATCTACAACTCCACACAGGGGATAGAAAAAATCGGTAACAGATCGCAAAATTTGAATTATAATTTGTCAATTCTCGTTCAGAAACGGGACATAGACGTAGAGCCTGAATCTAACATTACGAAAGGTAGCTAAGGAAAATTAGATAATTCGTTCCAAGTAATGACCCAAAAGGATGGCTGCGAATAATTGTAAATTTAGCACTTTGATTCTATGCCTAAAGACCTAAGATTTGTCAAGACGCACGCGTGGGGCTGTATATAAAACCTAAATGCCATTCTTGATTTACTGGGTTATGATAAAAAGCGAATCATATGTATATATTAATAATAATAATTTGATCTTAATTAAACAATACAATGCCCGTACTAACGCCCGTTAACCGGTCACAACGAAATATCGCAGTCAGACCACTACAACTGTCATGAGTGTGAAGTTTAAGGGTGACTCAGGATTTAATTACCAAAATGATTTTTTGTTTTAAGTCTAAAAAAAGATCGATAGGCAAGTTTTCGTCAAAACAAAACACCCCAATTACAATATTTTAAGCCGCCTGTTGAAGTGCCTAATATGTATAATTATATCTCAAATCTAAATGCTTTAAGCTACCTCTCGTATAATAAATATGGAGATCTTTCATGTAAACGATCCCAATGTCAATAACGGCATCCCAGTACAGTGTATCTCGTTTTTTATCATGTACTCAAAAGAACTAGTCCAGAAGATGCATTAGAGCGAACTTTTTTAGTATAACCAAATCGAAATCCTGAAACAGATCAACTCACGGGACGCCAATTTACAAAAAACGGCAATTGTCCTTCGCAAGCGAGACAAAACAACGAACCTTGCCCAGTCTATTAACTTCTCAAGTGTAGTGACCTCCATTTAAGCACATTGGAATCAAATGGACATCTTAGAAATAATATACATACTTGGAAATCAATGAAGCAAGCCTCATTTTTTAAAAAAATTTGCACAGTTCAAGAAAACATGAAATTCCAGTTCGTCTTAATATACTGGGCTTATCTTGACTTCGAATATGTCAATAAACAGCAGTTCACCTGAGTCACTAAGTAAAAAACTTAGTTTTAGAACATTTAGTCTCAGCACAGCACTCAGCCGCAGAAGAATTTAATCGGTGACTAAAGTACAAATCCATCATCCAAACCAAAAGCTTATCCACAACTGAACACCTGTCAAAACGCACGACAGATCACTAAACACAATTCGCCAGCGTTCAAAAAAATTTACACTGTTTCCATATAAGATTTTCTCTGGTAGAGTTTTATCTACATAAAAAAGTAAAATCTTTAGGAGGTTTTAGAAAATTAACACATTTTTGGGATTTAGAAACCGTTAGACTACGAACATCTGCAAGTAGAGCTGAAAATAGTGCCGAAATAATTGCCTAACCTCACAGTATAGAGACATATGACACGATGTTAGATGTATTGATTTATTTTTGTGATTGAATATTTTAATCATAATATATTCGACCTGGCCAAATCTAAACATTTGCTTATAGTTTCACCCTGAAACTGCGCTGAAAAAAATCTCCAAAAGATCTAGAGAGAGAGGACCTATTCTCAGGCTCCAAGTAGGTGCAAAACTGGAATCGATACATGCTCATTTCTATCTTATATTTGTATGCCCTTCCTAAAACAAGAATAACGTTGATTTACATGCATAACATGTATTTGCCACTCAAAGATTTCAAAAAAATCCACGAGACAAATTAAGATAATTCATAAATCTAAAGCAATAATTTGGCGATCTATGTCGATGTATCATACAAAGCCTGTGAACGTTTCAAAAGCGTAGTAAATTATTACAGAGTTTAAAAAACTACGGCAAGCACTGAGTTGTTAAATAGTTTAATTATTCGCTTCGGCGCCCTTTTAATCTGGAGCTCGCAACTGCAACTGTAAAATAGAAGGAACCAAGCTGCAATAAAATTTTAGCAAAAAAAATACACCCACTCTGCTATGTAATGGCAAATCCGAGCCTTAGCAATGCATGTGTGAAATACAGCTCTAAACCATTTCCATGCAATAGATATGAAGCTACAGCACAGTTGGCACGATTTGTTTTTGATGTTTTATGTAAGCGGCGCAGATTAATTTACAATCGATGACAGAGGCAACAATTGAAAAATAAACTGGCGGAACTTATCTGCTAACGTACGACGCAAGGTATTGCAAATACATTTTAACTACTTGAAATTGCAAGAAAACTAGACCTATACCTACTTTCTATACATATTTGACAACTAACTAATAGTTTCGACCGTTAAGGTATTGAAAACTCATTCGCCGGCCGGATATAAGTCGAAAGTCTCAAGCTTCCGCTACAACTTTGAGCTTTGCAAACACCATATAAAACAAAGATGCAGCTGCTACAATATACAATATTCAAAAGAGCAACATCGGAGTTCTTTATTTTCAATACTTTTGACGATTTGTTAAAATACAGTTTTCATTTGTGCTGCAGTCTAACAATCATCGCGATGTAAACAGGGTCGAAAGTAGACAAGCCATACAAAACCACCAAAGTATAACATCCCATAATCTCACTTGATGTAAGCCTAAGATTTATGAAAGCGCCTAAAAGTAAAACAAGATATCTGAATTTTTGAATTGTACTAAGGTATTTCGGCCGTTCAAGTGAACGGTTAGGACAGAGAAGATCCTTAGCATGGCGCACAAAAATTCATCGCACAGCCGCTAAACAAAAGGCCAAACCAATGCTACAGACTTGTAGCGATAAATTAAGACGCTAAAATATTTCATGGTGTAATATTATACCGATGTTTTCATTTAAAACATTAACCACAGATGGATCACATCAAAACAAATGAGAAATACTCTTCTATCTATTGTCCCTAATTAAGCGACCAAAAACCAGGCGCGACAAAGCCCAAACAACAGTGATAAAAGATGATGAAATATTGAAGTAATTTATTTAGTGCCCGCAAGGACGATTAGAATGAAGTTGAGCTTTAACGCGCGCGAATAATTTTCCAGCTAACTGTTAACTTAAAAGACTCAGCAAAAACGAGGCTGTGCGCTTACGGCTGTATCACGCTATCACTAGTGGTTTGTCAAGGTTGCTTTATCTTATTAACTTTATCTGTGCAGACTCGAGACTGTATTACTTGGTGTTTACATAGCTCTGCAAATTAGCTATATAAGTATTTGTTACAATATTGTAAAGCAGGCTTTTGGCACTATCACGTCGCGATAACCAACACAACTGATCGGTACAACCAGTACGGTAGCCTACAACAAATGTAGCTTCTATTAGCTATGGTGCAATCACTTAAATTTAAAGATCGACTCTCTACCAAGATCAACTTATTCTTGTCCAATGCCAAAAATCATTTACTTACGAGATGTTATCTAATTATGCCTTAATCTGAAGAAGGCGGTTCACTACTGATGCTATTGGAGCAAGCTCGATCGCGGAATTTTGTTAGTAATGGCATCCCTCGTATTTTTAACACACTTGTTTAGAGGGCCTACCTATAAAGCAATGGTCACAAATTTATACGATTTTTTTTGAATATCACTTTAGGAGCTTGTAAGAACGAATGTGAAACAAATGTGATAACTTTTAAGTTTCTTTTTTGTACTATTCTTTGTGCAAAAATTTCAACAACTGGTGTAATCCTAAAGCGAATATATTATCTCCAGATAAAATGCTATTGTCATTTCGATAAACATGATGAGCAATTTATAACAGGGTAAAAATTGAATCTTTACCGGTAACAATTGTTTAGCAATACACATATCGCACTCGTTACAACAGATATACAAACGCACTTTCCACAACTTCAATCCATTCTAAATATAGTCTGGTTTAATGTTATGGCACTAAACATAATCACCATATACATAGTTTACGTAGCTTTTCTCGGCCTCAAGTTATAATCGTGTGTTGATTTGGGCGGGACAGCTTCTTGAGGAGAAATTTCCCCTGAGGCATCCCCAGTCTTGTCAGCATCTTGATAAGGCTCCGGCACTGTGACGTTAGGAACACTTTCATCTTTACCAGGATCACTTGTCTTCGCCGATTCTTCTTCTTCATTTGGGGGCAATTCTTTTATCTCTCTTAACAGCAAGGGTGGGACATAAGGCCCATAAAACGGTTTTATACGCTCAACATGAACCCGTTTGTGCGCTTCTTTTGGGTTGACTACAGACTTCAGGATTACATCTGGCGATATAATCTTTTCTATTTCGTATATGCCGTGCCATGGCTGTGCTAACTTTTTAGTCGTTCCTTGTTTGCTGAAGGGAACATGTAGCAGCACTTTTTGACCTTCCCAATATTCTATAGGTGTCGCCTTACGATCGCGAACTTCCTTCATCCGAGCTTGAGTCTTGACAATGTTCTCCTTCGCTATTTCCCAAGCCCGTTTTAAATACAGTTGGATATCCCGAAAACAGTCTTCCTCATCCAAATAGTTTATATTTGAAATCGGAAGAACCGTATCGATGGGTAGTCTGGGAACCCTTCCATATACCATTTCAAAAGGGCTCAAACTTGTGGACTCGTTTACACTCACTCGATAGGCAAAGCACGCGAAAGGGACAAATTCATCCCAAGTTCGTTGTGCCATATCTACGTACTGAGACACCATCTCCATAAGTGTCCTGTTAATTCTCTCAACGATACCGTTAGTTTGAGGACGATATCGTGTTGTGAAAACTTTTCGTGTGCCGATTAGTCGGCAAATCTGTTCAACTAGATCGCTCCGAAAATTCGGGGCATTATCGCTAACTAGTTTATGAGGCGCTGAATGACGACACACAACTTCGGTCATGAAAAGTTTTGCTATTGTGGTTGCTTTCTGGTCAGGAGTGCATATAGCCTCAGGATACTTCGTAAAGCGGTCAATAAATATGACAACATATCTATTGCCGTTATACGTTTGCGGTAATGGACCTAGTACATCAACATGATATGTGTAGTTAGGACGCGTTGCAGGGATAGGGTTCAAAGGTGCTTTCCCTCGATGAGGTCCCGATCTTCGCTTGGCACACTCTAAACAGGATTGCACCCATTTTGAAACATCTCTGTACATCCCGTCCCAATAATATTTAGTAAATAATTTTTGGTAAGTTTTCAGTATACCTAAGTGGTTGCCACCGACGACGTCGTCATGGTGAGCTGACATCGCTTCTTCTCGCATAGCGAACGGGACCACTAGCTGTTCAAGTAAGACGCCTTGTTTGTATTTTGGCATGGGGTAATGATGGTAAAGGACTACATATTTTACCACATATCGTGGCTGTATTGCAGCAAAATGAGCCGCGAGCATCTTGTCGTCTGGACCCTTACCAGACTCAAGATACAGTTTCAAGGCCTTAATTTCCGGATCTTGATCCTGTTTATGAATATATTCTAATCGATTACGCTCCTCCACAGTTTTGGGATTCTCTACGCTAGGTGCTTTATTTTGATATGTGGTTACTGCATATGCGAAATTTATATCCTCCTCACTATTTTGTTCGGTGATATGGTTAGTTGGAATTTGATCTCCTTTGATTTCAACGCGCGATAGAGCGTCTACATGCCCCATCTTCTTGCCTGCCCTATGCTCTACGGTAAAGTCAAATTCGGTTAGAGAGGGCCCAACGTTGTAACCGACCCAAAGCGTTTTTATTAGTTAGTAGCCATCTTAAAGCGGAGTGATCCGTTATTATGGTTATCTTCTGGCCATAAATATAATTACGAAAATACTTCATAAAGTACACCACAGCTAGTGCTTCCAATTCGGTAGCGGTGTAATTCCGCTCGGCTTTTTGTAGCAGGCTGCTTCCGTAGGCTATCGGATGCAGTTTATTGTCGTCATCTGCTTGCGACAAAATGCCACCAATAGCTTTGGTACTCGCATCTGTTTCGAGAAAGTATGGTTTGGAAGGTTCCGCTATTCGAACGATGGGAGGATTGATTAGTTTGTCCCTCAAAGTCTCGAAGGCCTTTTGAGCTTCCGAATTCCATTCGAACCTTTTCAGTGTGCTAGTTAGCTGACTTAAGGGTTTTGCTATGAATGCGAAATCCTTAATGAATCGGCGATAGTAGCTACAGAAACCGAGAAAACTACGAACTGAAGTAATATCATGTGGTACCGGATAGGACTTAACAGCTTCAATCTTCTCAGGGTCGGGTCTAAGGCCATCTGCCGAAATGATATGCCCGAGATAAGGAACTTCATCCCTTAAAAACTTGCACTTCCTAGGTTTTACATTTAACCCAACTTGTTTTAGGCGTTCAAACACCTGCCGAAGTCGGTTTAGATGTTCCTCGAAAGTGTCGGAAAATACACATATATCATCGATATAGACTAAACATATTCGCTCCACAAGTCCATGTAAAGTCGCCTCAAGTGTCCTTTGGAATGTAGCTGGTGCGTTACACAATCCAAAAGGCATCTTGGTAAATTGATACAAACATGAAGGTGTTATAAAGGCTGTCTTCTCAACGGAGTTTGGGGCCATAGGAATTTGCCAAAATCCCGATAGCAAATCCATCACACTGAAAAATCTGGCCTTCCCTATACATTCTAGCAAGTCATTGATGTTAGGTATAGGGTAGCAATCCTTCTTTGTTACAGCATTGAGTTTTCTATAATCGACGCAGAGACGTAAAGATTCACCATCCTTTTTACCGACTAAAACTATGGGATTCGCCCACGGGCTAGTTGAGGGCTCTATAATTCCGAAGTTTAACATCTGATCTAGCTCGGCGTCAACTTTTTCCTTACGTTGGAAAGGTATACGATAAGGCCGCTGTTTGATTGGAACAGCGTCGCCAGCATCGATACTATGTTGTATGGCAGTTATGTCACCATAGTCATAGTCATGTTTGGCGAAAACTTCCGAATATTCTGTACATAGGTCAACAAACCGTCCTGTTTGTTCGGGAGTTATTTTCACTTGATCTAGTTGAAGCTCACTCAAGAAATTTTTATCTTCTGACTTTTGCGTTAGTACCGAAAAGACTACTGAGCTATCATGCAATAGTTCCACAGTGCCTAATGGTGTATTCTTATATAGCTTAACAGGGTAATAGGACATGTTTAATAACCTAACCGGAATGGTAATTCTCGTGTCGTTTGATATTAAAATTTGGGCTGCCTGTAAATCAAATTGCTCCAGTTTCTCACTTGGCTCAAAAATAACATCACCCTCATCGTCGAAACCTTTAATCTCACAAGGTAATACCACTTCGGTTCGCGCTGGAATAGTCGTATTGGTTTCCAAACGCAAGGTTTTGAAATCGGTTCCTCCTAGTTGGTAAGGTACGCCATCTATTACTACTTGTTCTTTTTGGTAGTTGATGGTCACTGTGCCAAGTTGACGCAATACGTCAACACCTATTATTACAGAATGTGTACACTCATTGGATACGAAAACATGAAAATCAAAGTTTCGTTTACCGATGCCAAGGGCAACCTTAACAGCTCCCTTCATTTGTAAATTGTGTCCTGTTATTCCTACAGCTGAAATCCAAGGGACCGGAACCAGGTCTTCGGACGTTAGCCCAAGCTTATCGAAAGTTTCGCTTGAAATTATGGTTATATTGCTACCGGTATCTAAGATTCCGGTAAATGGTTCACCTTGTATGGTGACATCGATTTGGGACGCAGCTTTACCCACCGTAAATACGGTTTCGGCCACGTGTGTGTTTATTTGTTGCTTACTAGTCGTATTGGATACTCTGCGGCGAAGGGAAGCTCACAAACATCGGGAACGATGGCTGTTAAATTTGAAGGTTGATGATAATGTGGAACAGGACAGAAGATGGAGGCTGGACGGGCACACGCACCCCCGTAGTGTGTTTGAACCTTTTGTTGTATCCTTGGAGTTT
>JASANE010013312.1:0-17226 GCA_030248225.1 Trileptium ribeirensis
CTCAGAAAGCACTACATGAACAAAAATATTTATTAAGTCGTAATACAATCAGCTCATACCTACTAACAACCTAATAATGGCTATTTGTAAAGCCCAGAAGTTTATTCCAAATAAAACAGTACGATTAAATACGATCCAAATTAATAAAATAAAAATACAAATAAATAAAGGACCGTCTTTGCATATAAAATGTAAAAATTACACCTAACTGTGTTGAAGAATACCAAGCACACCGACTGTGTTGTATAACCATATAATATACACTTGTTGTAGCTCCAAGTATCAGCTATTACAACCCAGGCCCATTAATTAATACGGTTGCAGGCTATACTAAATATTAGGGAACTTTATCCAAACCCGACATGAAAGCGGACAACTCGAAACCGCGATGATCCGATCGCGGTCCCTAGTAAACAGAGATGGAACCGGGTCATTAAAATGTGACCCGGTCGGGAACGTGGCCCGGTGACCCGGTCCGTAATGTGACCCGGTGGTTTATTTCAGAGTATGAATGTATAGGCGCGATGTAGAGTTATTTGCCCTGTGGACTCTCTGCCAACACAAAGCACGTGTTGTTGCCCGGACTACACGACGAGGACGTGGTCCACAATCGTAGTCCACCCGTCCTTGCGCCCAACCAACCTTCCAAATGGCACCTGGTGTTGTTATTTACGCAATCTGTTAATGTTTAATGGCTTTGTTGAGCATCACTTGAGCCTCCACGGTACTGGCAGCCAGTTTTGATCGTTCACCGGAACACCGGTCATCTATGCATCAACAAGAAACTTTCATCCATATCCGCGAGTCCGTCACTGATATATCACGTTATCTTTCACTGAACCGCTCATACACACAAAACAAAAAATGAAGACAAAACGAAGATAAAATCCACTGGAATATGAGTGATTATTCTCCGAAATTCAAGAGAAACGTATCTTACCAGACAATTACCCACTAAATTTATTATGAGAATATCCTTTAATTTAAGAGAATATTCACTGAAATCCACGAGAATGTTCATTGAAATTAAAAAATCTCTCAAAGTTTTGACCGTATATATTTCACCGAAATTTTTTTAATACAATTTTAATGCAGTCTTAAAAATTAAATTTATACGGTTCCGTGCTTTTCAAAATATATTACATAGGTTTGCAGTACACCGCTTTAAACGTTCAGTGTCAATGTAGGCTACTCTCGCCGAGAAAACACACCTGTGTAGCAAACTTAAGCAAAAACAAGCATCCGTTCTATTGAACAAGCGCAACATAAAAAATGGACCAAACGCATCAAAAACAACATTAAAAATTCAACATCTAATGAAAACTGTCTATACAAATGTATAAATACATCTGCATCGAAATTGGATATCGGTTAAAACACAGGTGATGGTCTGTGATAGGGCGAGCGATTTAGAATGCAGTCATCAGGATGCAGCGAGACCGGGTCACTATGTTGACCCGGTCAGAAAAGTGACCCAAACTGACCCGGTGACCCGGTTCCATCTCTGCTAGTAAACACAATGACTCGTCGAAATACTCCACACCAAAACAAAACAATGCAACAGTTCCTATTAAAGGATTACTGACACGCCATTTTACTAGTTCATTGAATGCGTACAAGTTTATTTAGTTTTGGAACGCGGTATATACATATATATTTTACACTATTTAGCGTTTCATATATATACCGGTTTACTATATACCGTTTCATATAATTTTTTACGCTATTACCGGTATATATATTTTACACAATTTAGCGTTCCATACTCTGGGCAATGAGCACTTAAAATTTCCAATACTATGCATCATATTTTGACATATTGGCGCATCAAACGAACCCTTCTCGTCAACGTTTATTACGGTAAAGTTTTCAATTCATATTTAGATTTGCAAATATTGTACGATATACAGGTTAAATGTTAGCTGCTACTAGCAATACTCTCTCGGTCATCCCAAAACTCTATGAATTCGTTTAAAAATACTTGCATGTCTGAATTAATTTTGTGGTGTTTAAAAAAAGAGAAAAAGGTGTTTCAGTTAGAATAGACACCAATTATCGACCAGAATTACACATTCCTGTCTGAATAAGTATATACAATTATATATGCGCACGCGCTGCAAAACTTTTAAAAATTACTTCAGAACAAAAATGAATTAAATATATACTAAAATTATTCCAGCTAGTTTGTCTTGAGTAATTTCATTGAATTTTTCACAGACATAAATACAGAACTAGAGCACAGGCCGGTACGAAGAGTCGTACTTCTTACACCGACTACTTAGTATGTTTACTTCTGTTATCCATACTGTAAGGAATTACGCAATATAGCATTTAAGGATAATAGACCACGGAATCCCATAAAAAATGTGGTCAAGTGATTCCCCAACATTGTTGAGATCAAAAAGCTGCCGTACAGACTTAACATTCGTTTGCTGTAAATCACTGGTAACTACGAATTGAAAAAATATGTACACGGCAAAGTCATCAAAAGAACACACAACTAAACTTTGTAAAGAAGTCGCCGACAGGTCATCATGAAATCCGTCGCCTGTAACAGCATGAAAATTTGGCACAAGATGATGTATACCTATGATGAGAAGTAACATCGGAAATACAATTTTCACGGAACATGCTTCAACGAAACTAAAATCCGAAAAAGTAAGTTACAGAATATACACAAATTAGGAAATCAAACTAAATCTGAACATAATTCCTGGCAAAATGTGAGCCAACTGCACCGTAAGAAAATAATACTGGGGAAAATTATTAAATTTCAGCAGACCTACTTTCAGGGAACGAACATATATGTAAACGTTAAAAGCTTCAGTCAGAGTTTCTGACAAAAACAGTCATTCCTTTAATATAAGAATCGAAGATTAGAATACAGAAGCAATATGGCTGGTACTTTAGCGGCAACTCAATGTTCCTCAAAATTACATTACCCAAAAATCGAGCATCGGGTTTAAGCTATATAAGAGTTACCGTCTCGAGACTACACTTACTTACGACCTAAAAGGATACTTTGTCCGATAAACCATAACAACCAACTTAAATATACATTGTTTTAAAAAATACTAAAATACTAAGTTAAATATAAAGTAACAATGCTGAAAATATTTACACACAGCGTTAAATAGTATTCTTATTCTAACTACACAATTTGATTATAAAATTATATTGGCAAGTGCAAATGGCCACAACATGGAATTCTGGTATGTGGAATATAATTTATAAGCATAATCAAATTAGATATATGATAGAATTTTAAACGACATATATATAATTGAAACTAAGCGAGCCGAATTGGCTAAAATACTGCTGTTTTGTCAAAAACCTTTCTGCCTAAAACTTTCTGTCTGACTGATAACTTATCAGTGGAAAGATACATTTTCGACATTTTTATTAGACGAATACCTAATATTGACACTGAAAAGATAAACTCCATTGCCATTTTGGATTCACGAACGTCGAGAAAAACCCCGGAGCAGTTCAATTTTAGCTGAGTTTCTTTCCATATGAGACATTCGACGTGGAAAGGAAAGATATGCATGCTTTCTAAGTTGCAGAAATAGCGCTACAATATCTATAACATAATATATTCGAGAGGTCGATGCTCCGCTTCCGTGTCTAAACGATTTACTAACCATATACCAGGGAATAACCGGAACCGAAATTTACCGGAACCGGAACCAGCAACCGGAACCGTCCATTTAAACCGGATCCGGAACCGGAACCTGGTCTTCGAAATTTATATATAGTAAAACAGATGATGGAAGAAATGAAGGTATAGTGGATTTAAATGCATTAAAAATAACTTTTACATTAAACTTAATGTATTGCGATGGTATTATTGCCTTTCTGAAACTTTAAAGAGACTGAGGAAGCTAATAATGTTTATTTATCGATCAAATATGTCGGTTTTGGACATTCAGAGCAAAAAATGTCTTCCCCTATACACCATTGCGTATACTGCGTCAAATCGAATGTGCTTACACAGCTTGGACCGTAGAATACATACTTTCGCCCTGTTTCCAGTCGCCTCCCTTTACTACACATACGTTTGTTACAAGTTCTTCTGTAGGAAACTTAAAATTATTGGTTTATATGATTCTAAGAGAAAATAATAGATAGAAGGTAATTTTCTGATCAGTGGTCAGAGACACTGTTTAGGCTAGCGTTGGACAAACAGTGCCCGTCAGTTAGATCATGATGATAACTTTCTAATCAGAATGCTATAAATGAGACACACTGTGATGCTGCTCGCACAGTTTCAATAAATACAGTTCATTGCCAAGAAAGAGTTTATAGCTGCGTTGCAGATAACGTTAGTTTACTTCAATTTAGACTGATTTACCAAGTTAACAAGCGCACTAGCGGCTGCTTGACGCAATTTATGTTAGCCAAGCATACCCTAAGTACTTCTGCGTAAGCCATGCTCTGTTACCGAGTTGGACCGGTTTAATTCAAACGTATCCCACAGACTTCTGCATGTGTAAAATAGCTGCTACAAGCATCGACCTGGCTTTGATTTAACAAACTCCTGCAGGTTATTATGAAAAATTCCTGCTCTAATTATGTGCCTTACTAACGTTTCACACGGCAAATTGGTTAGTTAATCTTTTCTTTTGCTTGGTTGTATAGCTTGATCACTGTATAATATATGTTACATATGTTTGGATTACACGATGAAGAAAAAAACGTGGAAAATTTCAAACAAAATTTTTAAACCGGAATTCCGGTTCCGGTATGGTTTTTGCCCTTTGCCGGAACCGGAACCGGAACACGATTTTCGCCGGAACCGGAATTCCGGTTACTCCCTGCCATATACCTAAGTACATTGGAAGACATGTGACTCTGTTTAGTGCAGAAATAAGCAAAATAGGCTCAAGAAAACAACGATGGGCACAGAATTTGGCTTTGATTTCGGACAGACCATACCTATCCACCGTTCTAGTTGCACATACATACACTACTCCAACTGCAACGTTGATACATCATACTGTTTTTGCTAAAGAATTTTCTTTCCGCACTGAGTTTTGTTGTTAAAACACCTGCGATAACAGAGGTCAATTGAAATATATAGTATTGAACAATAGCATGGACCACCATAACAATTTAGTATACCTTAGCTTTAAAACCATAGCACACATGAGATGACACAAAACAATTTATAGGTCTTTATGACAATTAATGCGTTAAATTGGGAACCATTTAATAGGCCTCATTTTAGTAAAAATAACTACTAACTAGTAACTCTATCGAGATTGCAGAGCGTAGTGAAGCATAGGTACACCTAGACCTTTTGCGTGCGCAGGAAATCAGCTCTCGATATGCTATATGTGGATATCAGAGAAAACCACGTAAGTCAGAACAAAACTAACACAGGCAATAAATTTCCCCACGCCCGAAGCCCCCAAGTGCACGCAAGCTATCAATCAGCCTCCTAGGACGTCACTATAAAATTAGGAATTTTCGGTCGAGGAACCCTGGGGGTGCCATACCCGTCTCCATGGAACCATGGGTCGCAGAGCAAAACTAAAACCAACAATAAGTTTCTCTTGGCCGAAAACCCTCAAATAAAACTTTTCGGCAGCCAAGGACGTCAGAGCAAATTTTAGAATTTTAGGTTGAGAGGAACCACGAGGGTGCCATACCTCAAACCCCATAACTCCAGAACAGGAGCCTTAATCGGAAAAGAAAAAAGAGGCATCAGCATTTATCATTTTAATATGAAATAAAACCAGCCGAAGAAAAAAATCGAAAGTAAGATAAAAATAACCTTGCTTCCGTGAAGAGCACTAAAATGGGGTAAAAACATTTTGACCTCTGACCTCAAATCAAAAACACTCCAGGGCGTACAGGTAAATCGACTATGCCGGTTCGAATGAGCCAAAGTCATGAAAATCGGTTAAGTCGTTCCTGACTTATGGTCGAGCACACTCACAGAAACGAAAATTTAAAAGCTCTCACCCCTCCAACACACAATCTCCACTACGTTACACTACGCTCAGATTACTCCAATACGACATGAATAGTCAATGTTGCATATGACAAATATAATATAATTCAAATGTTATGGCTCTCGGTTAGATAAAATATTGCATATATATGGCAATTCGTAGCCCAAAACGTGACCCAATACGAGCCAGCGAAACTGTCAAGTTTGCGCACAAACATTGCTGCATAAAAACTTTGTTGAAATTTCTATTACTTCAAAAACAACATTTAACAGCTTAATTTGGGTTTTAAACGCTTTAAATGTTACAAAAATTTTTGTTAAACTTAATAAATCCCATGAAGGCAAGTTTAGAAATAAAAATCACCTGTATATAATAAAGAAATTACAGTAATTGAAATTGGGCATAAAACACAACAATCTGTTCAACTGAGCCACAAGGCATTTCACGATCATTTCGGGTATTAAATTTTAGACGAATAGCCAGAATACAATGTCTCGCGCAGCCACGAGTTTTTCAAAGCTGTCTCGAAAGCATAATACAGAGGATAAATGCTTCTAATCGTGATTCTTGTAACTGAATAACTTGCTCACCAATAAACGTAAGGATGGTCCCAATGTAAACCCCATGGTCAATCACCAACGACAGCGACACATTCAATACAGGCACTTTAAATCATATATCAATAAAATATTTGCATATAGTACATGGAAGAACATAATAACTGTAAAACTACACTCGATATATATTCTCTGAACATGACGTGAAAAATTTTACAGCAAATCGTATATATATATGCACAAAAACATATAATAAGCGTATAAATGTTTATACAATTTGCGGCAGGGAAAAGTACGTTTTGTTTAACGTGTACACAAAAACCACTAAAACATTATAACTTAGTTCCAATTATTGCCTGGACGCCAAATTTAAAGACCCAAGTCGATAATATATCTATTTAGTTATCCTTTTTTATCGGTTTAATTATTTCAACCCATATTTTCGAAGAATATGTAGAAAATTTTCAAATCACCGTCAAAACTGGCTTGTTACTATCACTTCAACTTGTAACATTTGTAAGCTAAACTGAAATTATAAATATGTAAAAATATTTCATGCAAATTACAGGTAAGATCTTTATAAATTAATGTGTCTACATAAAATCTGACGGCACGTCAATTCCGAATAGTTGCAACTTAAATATTATACAATATATATTTTCCATACAGCGCAAAAACATAAGAATAAAAAACTAAAAATTGTTACACACGTACTGGCACAATATTTGGCAACTAAACAAAATCATAACATGAAAAAACTTTTAATCACGTTTACGGCATGTGTGAGGACATTCTTTGTATCTCATTCGCCGGACCATGTTCTCGATGAAATAAATATATAGCTTGAACTAAACTATAAACCCGCTACATATTTTTGACCTCAAAATAGACTGCCATAGTATTTACAAAATGAGAACGCGAAAGAAACCGTTTCCTGACATGTATAACGTGTGTCCGGTATTGGTTGTATATCCCGAACTTCATTCTGAACCATAAATAGTTTGAACTAAATTACAAAACTTATAGTAGCTACACCATTTTGATAATTATTAGCTCTATATACTGCTGAAAGTTAAAGAACTGTTTGTTACAAAGTGTAAACTCACTTCTCACGGTTGCTTCCATGGCGTAAATTTATCACGCAATTAGTAAACAATTTGTGGAGGTTTTCAACTTTACGAGAATCCGATAGGATTCCTACCAGTGCAATATATCGTTACGTTAGCCGTGCAAATGTTATTTATACGCATGGGACAATTCATAAATTTATTGTACAAAGCACAACATAAATTTAATCATATCCAATCATGTTCCTGGGAAAACAGGATGCTGGTAGGGCTGCAGGAATACTAAATTTGTTAATATATATACATATAGATATCTATAAATTATATAAGATTAAATATCCACAACACATGCCCAAACGACAAACAGTTTAAAAATATATCCGACTTTTATATCGTATCAACATCCATCCATCACTTAAAATCTACACAATAGCGATCACAGAAAAATACAGTAGTATCAGCAAACTCCTAACAGCTAAAATATTTGTGTGATAAAACCTATATATAAATCAAACGCCGCAAGAACTACCGAGCATCTTATTCGAGCTGTAACCGAAAGACGCTACTGTCCACTTAAGCAATTACACACCACGTACCATCTCTACAGAGCGTTACATCAATCATTTGCGTCTAAGTGATACACATCTTCAAGAATTTTTGAAAACTACTGACGACGGCTTTTGAAACATTCCGTCAGCTTTAATTAAAATATAATAAACGTCGACGCTTAGATGGGTGTTCAGTACTCATAGCAGCATTTATATCAAATACGTTCAAAACTATTCTTAGATCAGTCAAAACAATATATATCCAATAACTAAGTCCAATTTAAAACATAATTTATTTGCCTTAAATTTTGACAATTTATAGCTAATGCATAAAATGCTAGACCAGCTGAAACTATATATCTAAAACATTATACAAGTCCGCGACTATCCGTTTGCGATACTTAATAAAAATAAAGTTTACAATAATTTGCAGCCACAATTCATAAACAGGAAAAACCAGAAGAGCTTAGTAACAGAATATCGTAGACTAGCCGGAATGCGTTTAGAGAAAAGCAACAAGCACAAGAGTAAAAAAGAAATAAGATTAAATAAAAATAATATATTATTAAATTTAATTTTATATCATCATAGGGTTAATCCACGTTCACAATGATGAGCGTGGGTTTTATAAGGCAAAGCAAGCAAAAACGCAATGAAACGAACAAAGCACAAAAAACAATTGCATAATTAACTATATATATATGCCGCTTCTGATCACGACAATTATCATTTTCATAGCAAAATTACTGGGACGTTTGCCTTTAGGATTGTTATTAAAAGCAAAAAATTCACTTTTGATAGTACACTACTTGGAGACAATATACCTAAGTGACCAAAATCAAAGGTTTTGAGCCACAAAGGTGCGGACAACAACTACGTAGTCGTGGTCGAAAGGCAAGGATTACTGTAGGGAATGGGAATAGCAGTAAAAGATGCTGCGTGACAACTAATTATACACCTGAACATGAGAATTATATATCTATATTAAAAAAATTTGTTTGTGGTTACTAGCCATAATCGCAAGGTAGTAGGTGCTCGCAAATTTTTTCTGTCCTACGAAATATCAGCATATATAAATAAGACTGTACAGCGATCCTGAAATCTCATATGGTGACAAGAGCATAATATAAGCCAAGGAAAAGTTTCACACCAATAAAAGTTTTATTTTATAAAATAATGGTAGAGCAATCGCACTTTCAAACGTTTAAATTTGAAACGCTGAACTCATATTTTAGGATAAAACATTGTAATTAAAAAACAATATTTTACACATTTCGTCATTACGCGTTCGGATTAAAACATGAATTCAATTTGCTCATTAGAAATATCTACTGAAATTATTATACAATGCACACTACACAATTATATATATACTTTATATATATCTTTAATTTTTATTAAATTCATATATATTTTCAATTAGTATTACCAAGACTGCATTAGGGAAGAGTCTGACACTTCCCTGCACTCTAACGTAAGCCCATGTTTGATGATACGGGCGTTTTCAACCTGACTCCCCAGTTTTTTCTGTGGGTCGAGATGTACTGACCTCCAGTTTCTGGGGGTAGCTCGGACCCCACCCAGGTTTTCTTTTTGGGGGGAGGTCAAACCCCCCCCAGGTATGGGGGCGTCGGATTATGAGCAGCTGCTGGTTCAACCGACCCCCCCCCAGAAATTGGGGGTCCGACCTACCCTCCCCCCAAAAAACTGGGGGGGGGTCAGGCCCAAAAAAACGACCGCGTCATCAAACACGGGCTTACGTTTGAGTGCAGAGAAGTGTCATACTGTTCCCTAATGCACTCTTGGTATTACATAATTATACCTACAGTTTGTGTATATAGATATAAATAAGTTGATGAACCACATAAAGGCAACAAACACAGTAAAGATAAAATTATATATTACCCAACAACTGTTCACGGTAATTAATTCGTAAAATTTACATTGCAAAAAAATATAAATAACCAATACAAAATAAATTGTATAGCAGCGAATAACGTTCGGTACCACAAACTCAGATGTCGATTTCATTTCGGTGGTTTAATCTAGCTGTGCTCGCATTTAAAACAGAGGGCTTGATGGAAAAAAGCCGATAACTGATATGGATTTCCGCAGACACGATATAAAATTGTGCCGAGTACAAGTATCTCACGACAGAAATCGGGAATGCTTCGAAGTTACGAATTGAGAATTATGAAAGACTTTCAACGCTCCAAAACACATGAACATATCCGAAATACATTAAATTTAACTTTATGGGACATGATTTTCTGCCTAAAATGCATTCTGGATTTTTACTCACCCATTTGAGAATTATAAATTAAATTGTTGGTGGACCCCGAACGACTAAAGCTTCATTTTATAATCCATGTTAGTTATGTAACAATTCGGACAGAATATTTTAGCAGTCCAAACACAGGTACGTGTACAGATTCTAGCACGCGTCGAATGAAGAAATAAACATCCATCAACTAAGAAAATAGTTATGCGCACCACGGACGAGCAAATACGATTTTTGCACAGTTATTGCCGCAAGTGAGAAAACTACGCTCGTTTCATTTCAAATAGCAACAGAGACCTATGGTGTCGTTGCACCCACAAAGAGGTGTTCCCTAGTGGTATTGTTCTTGATACACATGAGTTTATGGTTTTGCGCGAAATCAAAATTCGACCTGTAACTTTGCATTTTTCCACGTTTGTGATATCGATGTATTTACTGCTTAAACAATATTTATTTAATGTATATTGGCCAATAAGGACAATTGACCATCCTTTTAAACACACTATTTCTTTAAAACCATATCGTAAAAATAAAAACATTTTAGCCCGCCAGTAACCTTGATGCGACTAAAGCGACGATGGTAACTATAATTTCTCAAGCGATAATAAGCAATACATCGTGCCAGTATGTAATAGCAATGGCAATGGTAGTTTTTAGTGTACTGCAGCTTCCAATACATAAAAGTCCCTCCATTCTCGTGCAATATTAATACTGGTGCCTAGGTCGTGAATGAATCCTCCATATCGTCAACAATGACGGGCTCGTCTCCCTCGATCACGCTTCCACTTGTTTCCATGTTTTCACCATTGCCTATTATACGATGACAACCACTAGCGCCGTCAAACATCTCGTCGGTCAGAACGGACTGGCTGTTCGAATTCCGTTGACTGCTGAAAAACTGTCGCATACTGGCAGCTAACACTTGTGCGGCAGCCGTAGTGGCTGATAAATTATTCTGCTGGCCGTTTTCGTTGTTGAAAAATACGCCAGTGCACGAACCAGGTTCCGATATCGGTGTAAGTATATCGCTCGCTCTCGGTATAGCTCCCAAAGTGAACCCCAAAGACTGATTCGCCACCTTACCGGAGGTACCGTGCTTTTGCAGTGTGAAATCAACCGGCGATGATGTACGGACGGCTGTCGATACTGGTTGTGCTACCGGAGGAAAAACTGTTTTACTTGCTTTAGCAGTCGTCGTGGCCATCACGGAGACTGTTGTAGCGGGCGTGCCATTTCCCATCATCCCAAGCCCATGCTTATTTATACTGCGTTCGAGCTCAAGCAGGACGTTGCTATTCGTGCTGGCAGGTGTCGTTCCAACCATCATGTCACCAGTCGTGAGCAAATCTGGCGACAGCGATTTATCTACAAGGCCAGTGCCGGGCAGAGGCAGAGCAACTTGAATACCGCCGTCAGTCTTGCTGGGCAGTGTTCCAATCAATCCGGTCAAGTCAGGTGCCTGACCAACTGCAGTAGTTTCAGATCCGGCAACCGAAGCGACGCCGAATACGGAACTCCGTCGACGACTTTGCGAATAGTTAGCAATATGGGTCTTTTTATGGCGAAGTAGGTTATCCTTCCGGTTGAACCTAGAACACACATTACATACGCATATATAAAATGTATATGTAGTATGTACCTAAATACGTATATATAACAAGGTAGCCAACCGAGGTTGCACATCGTTGCTGTGTTCTTGTACTTTACACTTGTTTGCTTTTAAAACTTCGTTATTGAAACAAACTCTGGATAAACGGATTGACATGTCAACGCAACAATATTAATATCTTGCAGGCCCACCTTTACTGCTGCATATAGAATGATACATAGTGACAATAAGCATTTAAGCGATTCAAAACAACCGGAGCGTGCTGAAATTCGCACAAGTGCGTACTAGAATGTTGTGGCCAAAACACACCATGGGAACTCTGTTTTTTACGTATCGCTATAGTTGGTCTCCTGGAGGGTTTTACTAGCTTACAACGGTGGTGGCAATGCGGATAGAATCATAAACCTGACTTAAACCAAATCAAACATTTCCCTACAAACCGGCCTTTTCAATCTTCAATATTAAAGGTCCAAACACGATGAGCGTAGATCAAAACTAGAAAAGCTGTTTATACAGCTTCGATAAGCCGGCACAAGCCAAAACTAATATATAAATCAACACGTTCTAGACAACTCGTCCCTGAGAAAATGAACATCATCAGGTTTTATCACCCTGCTTTCTCCATCTTTTATCACATCGTGGATGTAACAGCCCCTAGAATGGTGTCGATCATGTCCGGATCTTGCGGCACTTGATGGCCGGCGCCCCGGATTTTGGTGACCAGCTGGCGGATTCAGGTAGAGGGGTTGCAACATCCCTGTCGTCAGACGACGCAATTTTTTTTGATGTTCGTATATATAAACAATGGGGTGTTCTCCTCTAGCGCCCACGCCGAATTTGGTAAATTTTGGCTTCAGCGAGATAATTTTGGTACCATCTGATTCAGCTCAATGAGCTAGTTCAAAAAATGTCCAATTTCGACCACTTACGACAATTTTTTTATGACGAACTAGGTATTGGAGAGCGTCGCAAGCTACTGGATCGCCGCACCTTTCTACTGTTGGAATAACATAGATTGCCAATGCTGACCTGGCAACATTTTTTGGACAGGACGCCCAGAGTGGGCTAGCTTTTAAATACAGTTAACACCATCGGGTGTTTTTAACTTCTGGTACAGGTACGTGTAGTATGTACATTTTCCAATGCGCAGGCCTTTTCGCACTGGATTTAAGAAGCCAATATTTTTCCCACTCGTTGGTAGCGAGCGATTTTCTCTTTTTTCGGATGGCGGCTTTCTTGGTCTTTATCAGCGGCACAATCACTAGGAGGCCCCCATAAAAATTCCAGAGGGGAGAGTATCGCTGCCACTTCCAAATATTTTTGTTAAATGTCTCGCAGATTGGCTTGAGGAAATTTTCCGCTTTTGGCGCGCAAAACCTTAATAGAAACGTGCCGCTGCCACTACCCTTAGTGAAAAAATCGCGCGCCAGGGCATATTATCGCAAAATATTTAAATACTTTTTGCCAACTTGTATCAATTTTTATCACATTTACACACCAGTTGCGCCTCGCTGTCTCAAATTATTGGCGCGCCCCCACGGCGCTCGTGCGAGAAGGGGCAGGTGTGGCTTTGCGGTTAACTTTACTCACCTTACTCCCAACATGCTCAACTATGTCTGATAATGCAAAGTCTGACCCCTTCTCGGCGATGCTGTTCTCGAGCCCGTTACGCCGACCGACCACTACAAAGATGTGATAAAAGCTGTCGAAAAGATAATCATAGAATAGCAAAGCTAATTTGAGGAAAGTATATATTCCGCAGGCATACAGAATACAGACAGAACTGAGCTGGTATAGCGGAATTTTACTTTGATATCAGTCTTCAGCCCTGAATGCGTAATAGTGATACTGTAGTATTGCTTATTCCGCCGGTATTTAATTGGTTAAAATGGTTATGCTCCCAACACCGAAATTCAGTTACGGGTTACACCTATAAGCTGTTCTATATACTTGAAATATATATACTACAGTTAATTATTATTCTCCCTACACAAATCACATTTATAAATCAATTGCACACACTATTTTCCCGGATTTGGGCGAAAAAACTTGCACTCGCTATGTAAGCTTTTTGCTCCCAAATTCTCAAATTTAATTTTCAAAACAGCTTAATCATCGCCGTAAATCTATAGCATTTTAACAGGTAGAAGCTTACCACACCACACAACCCATACAACTCTAAGCTCGCTGAATATACGAACAACAGTGTACTAGGAAATTGGAGCTACAATTGTATTGTGGAATGTTGCGAATGAGAAACGCACTCCGTCCCCATTATTGCTCTGCTTAGGAATCAACACTGGGCGTCATTTTAGCCAACCCCCCGTGATCGATCACCTATATCTCCATGTGACAAAATGTATATATTGTTTAATAATATTGTCTGGTGGTGGAGTATAGTTATTTGCTTCAGCTGAATAGTTAAATTGCATTACTCTGATATATACGTAACAAATAAATAATAATCGGTTGCAGAGTTGGCAGATCAAATCCGACTTATTGGCAACATACAATCTATGGTTATGCAAAACTGTGACATTGGATAATCTGCATGGAAACGAAAATTAGATATGTAGAGCAAACTATTTAATATTTATAACGGCTGAACACCGAACAGTGCGTAAAATCAATAACTGGTCACATTTGTAAGAATTTGCCAAAGCCAAGTAACGTATGCAAACACGTTGACGGATGGGATTGGTTCTGACATTTGAAAATTTATACATCTCTGTCACCAGCAGCAACAATTATATATATAATTTTCACGCACAAAAATGAACAACGGAGTATATATACTTAAACTACATTTAAACGATTCGCATGATTTAAAATTGCTAGCTCCCAGCGGTCATGATCATGAAGTTTTCAACTGTACAAAAGGGTTACATTTATAGGCTCTACTGCTAGTATTTGACTTAAGTTTACGTATTAGCCTAAATATAATATCAGCTCAACGTCGGCTTCACAATCTGGGTCTCTTGGGTAAGGAACCCAGCTCAAAATTCGTCAATTTGAAGATACAGGCATAACTTTGTAATAATCGGATCAGCACGGCCAGCTGGTTCAAAAAATGTCGGCCACTTTTATGACAATTTTATTCCGGGTTCTTCAGTTCCCAATGACCTGCCCGTTTGACAGCCAAAATTTTCGAAAATTTTTTATCTTGATAAGTGCATACAAAGTATACTATATAGTATTCTAACGGCATTGACAAGCAGAATGTTTTCAATCCTAGACGGAAGTTGTTAATCCGTAAATCGAGTCATAGTTTTACCATCATTTTATCCAGTTCCACATTGTAGTTCGAATATGATATAAAATTATACATTTATGAAATTTACATTTAGGAAATTTTAGACACCAGGGGCGCCATTTGGGGACAAAAATCTCTGAGTCCGACACGGATATTTTCTGAACCACTTCTCCGAGTTGAGTCGAACGGTGTTAAAATTGCTGCTTTAACTTCAAAATTCCTGGCTGAATACGCTAACCGAAAAGACCTCACAATCTACCGTGAAGCCGAAGAAAAAAAATAATAATCCTTGGTTTAGAGCAGTAGAATAAACAATACAGTGAATACTCATAGCACCCGGTTCGGAATCAAAATTTGGAAATTAATTTGATTTCAAGCAGTGGAAAGTGTAGTTAAAAACTTGGTACATAGGCAAAATACAACGACGCCCGATGCTATCTAACACGCTGCATATAATCATGATTGGTTACTAGAAATTACTTACATTGTAAGTGTGGATAAATTAAGTGACTCATGGAATACAATTGCCGCATCACCAAAGCTATTGAATTTACAGGTACTGCTTGTACAGCGATTACGTTATCTATAAATTATTGTGGAACAAAACGTTTTCACAACAAAATAAGTGCAAAATGTGTTTCAAGCTACAGTTCCTGGCCACGACATTTGTTACTAATATTTGCATGTTCACCTAATATTCATTTGATGTTTAATAAACTATTTGTGGTTGTATTTTTACAGACACTTCTGAGAAATCGTTCTGCCTACTCAATATTAATTTTCAAAGTCAGTATTAAACGTAGCGTCCGTATTTGTGTTACACCGCAAACATCTACAGCATATTGCGAAACGTTACATGAATTAATGAAGAGAAATCAGAAAATTTTAGCAAATTCTTGGAAGGAAAATACTGCTGAAATTGAGCAAAATACAAAATTATAGTTTGAAAAATCTACCCGGCGCTGCACTCTTGCCCTCCTGGGGAAGTTACACGTCCAATGTAAAAAACACTGAAAAAATAATTACATATACAGCCTTTGTAAGGACGCATTTGTTCCATGCGCAATTCTTTAATGTATTTGCTGAAGACGCTAAGAGAACAAATAGTAAGCTTGCGTTTACTGATTGCTAATAAAAATGTATTTAGTCTAGTCATTCAATGTAATCCATTGTTTATGAAATTGTCCCCAGTCCAAATCCCTTTTAGTTTTTATATATGAAAAATAATTTCCACTTTCGGCACACTGACACCTGATATGCAATTATTGCTGCAGTTTTACAAGAGCTAAAACCAAGACTCTTAATAATAATAATAAGTCGCCATAAAATCTCAGCTATTTTGTAAACTTGCTGCAGGTTTTAGCTTTAAAAGTATAAACAAAACCTGAGTATCGTACAAACAAATAGCGGTCGCCCCGCAAAGCACGCTTCACAAAATCATAGCAAGTTTACATTACAATTTGAGATAGCTATATAACGTATATATACATACACAACCATACATATATATATGTAGTTAGTTATATTGGAACTATGTAACCGAAACCGGTGAAAAAATATAACGGTGCTGTTTACATAATAAACTCTGTATCCTTCAAAAGATCGAGCCCCTCTCTCTGTTTAAGGCTCCAGACAGGTAGTACATATATAAGCAAATGAGCGGTATTTGTAAACTTTACGATACAAACTTGCGAAAACAATGCATATAAATACATATCGTCAACTTATATATATGGTTTCAACGAGAACCAAAGAATAATTATAACGTTTTAAATAAATAAACAGATCGGTTAGACACTTCACATTAGCAAAAATAATAGCGTATTCCAGTACAGCTAACATCGCCGAAGATCACAATGGCCCATCGCGTTCTGACTTCATTTATAAACGGCCGATGGCTTAATCGAATGGATTCAACACATATGGCAATGGCGAAGTGAAACACATTAAG